>NLAK01000006.1:0-293685 GCA_002370295.1 Metschnikowia bowlesiae | reverse complement strand
TAGGGCGAACGTGCACGCTGGGAACACTCTCAAGTATATTAGTTTAATAAGATAACACTACTACGATCAATAAAAACGTCTTCGATATTCTATAGGGCTCTTCTGAACGCATGGCAGCTTTAGGCCTGGTCTTGCGCTTGATTGTCGGGACGAACTGCATACAAGACACGTAGACCACACGGCGCATCGCTTCGCCATCTTGCACTCATCATCTCCTACTCCGCATGCCTACTTCAGAGGCCCATGCCCCCGCTCTTTCCACGCCTCAGACGGGCGACACGTTTACTTATTCCAAGGTTAACAAGGCTGAATTGAAAAGGGAACATTTGGGCCTAGCGCCAGGAGACGACTTCGCAGAGAAGCTCCATGACTACTACTCAATACAAGAGCTAGCGGCTTTTCTCGACCGCCGGGAACCAGAAGCCCCTGGCCGGCGGGTATACAAGAAGGTGACACTCCAGTTTCCCGACAGTTTGATTTGCGACTCTGCTGCTGTCGTCCAGAGTCTCCAGAAGGTGCTCAGTCATCCGGACAGGCGAAGCGATGGTCAGGTCCTTGAAGAGCCCCGGCATCAAAACAAGAGTCTAGAGAATTGCAAGGATAGGTGCATTTGCATAAATGACGCCGAGGACAATTTAATCGCCCAGAACGCTGGGAAGATGAACGAGAGCATTCAATGCAACCTGCCTCAATGCAACCTGCCTCAAGGCAACCTGCCTCAGTGCAGCCAGCCGCAGTGCAGCCAGCCGCAGTGCAACCTGCCCCAAGGAAATCAGGCCAAAGGCACGACTGACCCATTCCATGGTCTATCCCAGGAGCAGCGGCTCTGGATCTTGGCTGACACGTCGTACTCTGCATGCTGTATTGATGAAGTGGCGGCCGAACACGTGGGCGCGGACTTGGTGGTCCACTTTGGCGATGCGTGCCTCAATCCGGTCGCTTCAATTAACGCGGCTTATGTGTTTGGAAAGCCAAGGCTAGACATGCAAGAGGCCGAGGCCAAGTTCCGCCTGAGGTACCCTGACCCCGGCGCCCAAACGGTGGTATTGATGGCGGATGCCCCCCACACCTACCTTTTGGAGGATATGGCCAAGCAGTTGCCAGAGTACTCCATTATACGAGCTGAATTGCGCGTCCCCAACAATGTCACGTGTATCGGGTATCAGCCCCGAGCACAGGGCGACGCCGAAGCGCTCAACCGGGAGTTGATTTTCCCCGAAGGCTTTGCTGCTGAGGAAGGCTTCGATCCACTGGAGTTGGACCTCTTCCACGTGACCCTCCCAGAGCCACCACGGCTTCTCCAGCTCACGACTAAATTCCGCTCGGTCACCACATACCTGGACGGCACGGTGTCGCAGGGCCCGTTCCCCAGCCTTATGCGGAGATATAAATTCATGCACATGGCTCGGTCTGCAGGCACCATTGGGATTCTCGTGAATACGCTCTCGTTGGCCAACACCAAGAAACTCATCAGCGAGGTGTCCAAGAAAATCCAAGCCGCAGGGAAAAAGCACTACGTATTTGTAGTGGGCAAGCCCAACGTGGCCAAACTAGCCAACTTTGAGGCTGTGGATGTGTGGTGCGTCTTGGGGTGCGACCACCAGGGTATCTTGTTGGATCAAAACGGCGACTACTTCAAGCCCATCGTCACTCCTTACGAGCTCTTGTTGGCCATCGGCGACGAGTTTTCTTGGACCGGTCAGTGGATCACCGACTTCGACAGCGTGCTTTCTGTTGCAGGTGCGCATCAAGAAGAGGGACGTGAGCCCGAGGAGGAAGACAAGAATTCCAGTGATGAAGAGCCGGAGTTTGACCCAGTAACCGGGAAATTTGTCAACGCACGGCCTTTGCGGCGACTCAACCACCTTCAGATCTCGCTGGAGCCGGAGCAGGACAGTGTGGATTCTCGGGCTGTGGTCCAAAAGCTTCTGGGCACCGTGGCTCTCAAGAACACTGTGTCGACGTCAGCTGCACATTTGCAGACTCGAGAGTGGACAGGATTGGGAAGCGACTGGACCACACCCGAACAGCTTGACCACGAAGGTGCAGACGTGGAGGAGGGTGATGCGGGTATTGCACGGGGCTACAAATTCGACACCCAAAACAAAGGCGATTGATGGCCGGAGACGATCTCTGCGTCAACTGAATTATAACTATCTTTTTGGAGGACTCGAATGTGCCGGTTCGCGGCAAACAGAAGTGTTGCTTGGATACAGACATGTTTTTCCAAGTGCTTCAGCCTGCGATGCAATGCACGAGTCATACACATGGGGTTCCACTCATGATGAATCATCGAGTCTGGCCCTTGGCATCTTCTGCACCAATTGTTGAAGAACAGCTTACTTTGGGGTTTTGTGTGTCTAGCTTGCAAGATACTGGTGAGTTATGATGCCACGAGCAGGAATTATTTATCTGCTTGGCTTTGCCATGGGTCATGCTGATCACGTGCAAATACAACTCCTACGGTTCAGGCCCAGGAGATTGCCTGCTCTATCGGCGAGGTGCCCAGCCTGACTGGGATTTCCCGAATCTGAACACGATTTGAGCCAAGTCCTCTGCGACGAAGCTTCAACAGGAGTCACTTTTCTGTCAAGTAATCCGCGAGCCCAGGCGTGCCTGACCAAGAAAAGGTGGGTGATCCACTCGTAAATGACGGGAATCAGCAGATAATGTGAAGAATTAGTAAATAAATGGAATATTTTTTGCAAAAGGAAGAGCAGATGCATAAATAAACAAGGGTTTATTTTGGTCCAGTGTAAGTCAGCCCACAATCCGTTAAAACAACACCGTCATTTTGGGATGTCTAAAACTCAATTGTTTTTTAGTCTTGCAGCCAGGCTGTCGCCTTTTTTCATCGATTCAACTCAGCAAATCTTTTTTTAGAAGACTAGCAAAAAGAACTTGCACCCAGAATCCCTCGTTCCATGTAGAATCCCTCCTAGAGCGTTTCAAGAGAGACCAGGGCCGAAGAAAAACTTGCAAGCCCTTGGAAAGAATAAAACAGCCCTTTTTCGTTCTTTTCTGGGCATTGAAGTCGATTTGGTGCCGTCTGCAAGCTTAGCGTACCCCTATACAGGCATTTTCCCCACTCGGTATGATTAAGAAAGCAACAGGGTCTTGTACATGCCGCGTTAGGCTGACCACCCAACAGAAGTCCAAGTCACGCGTGCCCAGTGCGGCAGGGTGGCTTGCATGGGGCAGTGTTGGGCGGTGTAAGTAGCTGAAGGGCACCTTTGCCTCGCCTCTCGCCATCCCACATTAGGCTTTCATACATATTCACCACTTTTGTGCAGGCAACCTTTGCGTTTGGAATGTCCACGCCCTGGAGTTTCCCGGACAGCTTGAAGCTCAAAGTCATGTATTTGCATCTTCGTAATCCCTCCCATGATTTAAAACGGCTAGCCAAACGGATTGAAGACCCAAAACAGCGTGAAACCGCTTTGAGCCACATTCAAACCCGCGTGTACATCGGCCCCAACAAAACAGAATGCGCTATTATGGTTGACACGGGCTCGTTGCCTGAGTGAGTGATGGGTGATGAAGCCGCGTGTGAGGCCAGGGCTGACATGAACACCTTGCCAGCCACGCAGGGTGGAGAGACACCTGCTACAACTCAAGAAACATTTGATCCTGTTTAGAAGGGCGAGATTTCAGCCCCAGTATGTCCAGCACGTTCCAGCAGAACGAAACCGACCGGTTCTTCCGAGTGCTGTTTTGGGACAAGACTTTTACCAGCGGGATTTGGGGTTCGGATACGGAAAGCGTATCTAAAGAAGCACCCCGGATGAGTTTTGGTTGGGGATTCGGCCCCATCTTGGGTGAGCACGCCAATAAGAATATCAAAAGCCCACACACCTATGCTAGTCCTGACCAGATGAAAGAGTCAGGCTCCATGAAAAGTATTTGGAAAGCAAATCAAATAAAGCTGTCTTGGACGAGCCCATTACGGCGGTATTGGACACTGGAGCGCCGGTCCTTCGCTTGCCGAAACGAATCTTGATTCACTTGGTGGGACTGATGGAGGAGTCCAAATGGTTCAAGGTTGGCTGCGCTTGTTATCAGCGCCTAGATGGCCTGGTCTGTAATTTCTCAGGCATCAGAATCACCGCCCCCATGTCGAAAATGGTGGAAGAACACGAAACACGAAGGCTCATGTTTCTTGAAGGCGCAACTGTGACTAGATGATTCGGCCGCCCCCGTGGTCCATTTGGGTAACGATTTTCTCTCAAACAGTTCTTTTCTGATCGATTTGGACAACAGTGAAGTTTGGATAGCTCAGGCAAGATGCACTGATGAACAAGAACCCGAGAGAGTCGTCGAGTCCGTTCCCCGGGCCCTGGAGGTACCGAGAGTCTCCACCGAGAGGTTTGTAAATACCGTCAAGGGATACCCCTCCGAAGCTTTCCAGCCATGAAGAGCCCGGATTTCGAGCGGGGCTTGTTTGGCGGTCCTGCTGACTCAAGCACAGCGGTGAACTGCGAAACCATGCTGCAGAGTGTGTACAGAAACTGCCAGAATCATCAATAAGCCGTAGATTTTATGGGCGCCTAGTGCGATGGAAAGATGAGCATGTATTTGCAGAGTGGCCCACTGAACGCGACACCGGGTTACCACCGCCCACCCACCGTCCACACACCGCTCGGAAAGGAGGCCTCCAATGGAAAGCCCTGGGGCCAGGGATTCTTATTGTTTCACCTACTCGTAGGCTTTGATGTCCCCAATTGAACAACGAGCTCGTTGAAGGGCTAGAGACTCTGAAATCATTTTTTTGGAGGGCAAATCCGTGGGTATTTATACTGCAAACTGGCGTCGTCAGTACCGGTTGCAAAAGTGGAGGTATTGCGCGAAGCATGATGGGGGAACGATGGCTGCGCAATGCACCTCTTTCGCGCGCCATCTTTCGATTGGACATGCATGCTGGTCTCTTCTGCTTGAGCAGACCACTGCCTGAATCCTAGATTAACCCTTGTTTTCTGAGATTTCAGTGGACGACCTAGCCCGACCAAGCCCGAATTGCAGCCATTGCGGCTGCCCCCCGAGTTACTTTGGTGCTGGCGAGTATCGTTTGGAAATATGGGGCATCATTATTGGTTGGGTCTGCTCCACGGCATGAGGGTTATTTCCCCAAAGGATAGTGTTCTCCAAGGGATATTCAAGTGCGATAGTGATACCACTGATAGACCAGTGACTCGATTTCAGTGACGGTGACAGACCAGTGACAGCCCAGTGATAGACCAGACCATTGACCATAGTGGGTGGGGAGTCAAAAAACACACTGGTCAATTTTACTCTCGGTGCTGAGCCCGTCCAGTCTCCCGAAGTGCCCAAAGCGGAACTCTAGTACCCTCGGTGGGGCCGGGCGGGTCACGTGCCGCGGCACCTAGTTTTTCCGCTCCTCACTCCAACTCATCTCCGCTCATCGCCGCATCTCCGTCGCAGGTCATCATTCCTCCCTCCTGCGCATGGCTGATATAGATGTCATCACTCATGTCCTCTGCCGTGCCCGCCCTTACCTCTATGCTGCCGCGGTGGGTGCCGCCACACAGTGGCCGTGGCTAGTGCCCACACTCGTGTTGTGTGCAGTCGTGGAAGGCCTCCACCACCTCAACCAGAGGGCCCAGCGCCGCCGCCTACCCGCATGCCTCTCGTCGAAAGACGTCGCCTTGGTCACGGGTGGCTCGCAAGGCTTGGGCCGCGAGATCGTGCGGCTTCTTCTGCTAAAAGGGTGCCGGGTGATTGTGTTGGACATTGAGCCGTATATCCCCGAAGTGGCGACCGCGTCCAACCTCGTGCGGTACGTGCCCTGTGACTTGGCGTCGGTGGAAAGGACTCAATACATTGTACTGTCTCTAGTGCAGGAATTGGCCAGCCAAAGCAGCCACATCTCCATCCTTGTCAACAACGCGGGCGTCCGCCACAGCGGCCTGTTCCTCGGCACAGACCATCAGACGCTCCAGCATGTGTTCAACGTCAACACCTTTTCGCCGGGCACCATTATTCGCACTGTGCTTGGGAGCCACGTGGCACAGCGCAGCCACCAGCTGCTCTCAGTGGTGAACATTTCCTCGATCTTGGGCTCGTTTGGCCCCTGCAATCTTCTGGCGTACTCGGCGTCGAAGGCGGCATTTGTGCAGTTGCACGAATGTCTAAGCGAGGAGGTGCGGGCGTACCACGAGATCCGCATGCTCCTTGTTCTCCCAGGCCAATTAGACACGGCCATGTTTAGCGATGTGGTGCCCAGCAGGGAGTTCTTTGCGCCAGTGGTCAACCACCGCAAACTCGCTCAAAGCATCGTGGACCGCGTGGAAGCGGGGGCTACGGGTGTAATGTGCGTCCCGTTGTATGCCAATGTCCTCCCCATTATGAAGGTGATGCCAATGCTGCTCCAGCGCCTTGCGCGGTGGTTTTCCAAGATGGATGAGAAGGTGGGAGCAAACGAACTCCTGAGAGACTATACCAAAGAGAAACATGTCCCTGGTGGACACAAGAACGATATACCGACTATATGAATTACTTACGCCGGTCATCGAGACCAGCCGCACGCCATGAATCGTATCATGTCCCCGGCAGCATACTGGGTCTGTCATCATGCATGGCCAATCTGTCATTTCGAGTAGACAAAACCTTCCGTATATCGTCAGCGAAAAGGACCAATCTCGTTATATCTACGGCAAGTCCTTCCAGGCACCGCTATTTCGCGTCCCTCGAACGTTACCAGAAATTGCACGATGCAAAGAGCTGGGCTCAGCGTCGATCCTGCGGGCACTGCCGTAATTGGAAGCCCATTCAACACATCCCTAACAGACCCAGATACTTTAGCAAGCTTCCAACTCGGGTATAGTAAGCGTTCCGGCACCACAGGCGCATCCGGACAAAGGTGGGGCGCATCCGGACAAAGGTGGGGCGCATCCGGACAAAGGTGGGGCGCATCCGGACAAAGGTGGGGCGCATCCGGACAAAGGTGGAGCGCCACCTGGTGCCTTCACAGGGCTTCCTCACTGGGCCTTCTTCTCCAAAAGGCTCTTGAAAATTGCCGATGCTTCCGGCTCATTCAAGTACCCAAACTCATCAAACATCTTCATGAATGCGATCTTCTCTTCAAAGACAACCCCATCTCCAAACACTATCTTCACTCGGTAAACAGGCTCAAAGGGCTTTGTCCATGTGTACACAGATATCTTGTGACCCTTTTTATAACCGATATATGTGTTGTCCTTATACTGGGGTCCCTTGGAGAGATAGTACAATACAGCACTGACGATGAAGTAGACGGAAATAAGCGCCGCAATCACATAGTAGCTATCCCTGAAGCTTACCTTCTTCTCCAAATAGTACAAGAAAGCACTGATTGCCACGGTGACCAACCCTAGCGCAAGTTTCAAGTCGATCAAGGCGAACGACTGCTCGTATCCTAGTTGCAGGAGCGCCTGGGGAAGAAACTCGTCGGTCTCTGTTTTCAATTCCGCCACGGAGTTCAAATTGACTTTCTTGCCCATGTCGCAGGTAGTGAGTTGCCAATTAGTGACTTGTTAATTAGTGATGGTGCCAGAGACAGTGATGTGTTCGCTGAGGAAGGGGACGCGCCATGGTCACGTGCGGAGCCTGCACATTGGGAGTGCGTGCCGGCCCGTGGGGTGTTTCCATTAAATTTAATCTATATGGATGAGTATTATCGCTTGGAATTTTGCGTATTGGCACTGCGAATTTCGTGGCGGGGGTTGAATATAGTATTGTAGAAATTGGTTTATGGTTTGTAGAAATTTGGTTTATGGTTTGTAGAAATTTGGTTTGATTATGGTATTGTAGATCATTCATCATTAGTGCGGCGTGGGGCCAACAAGGTTCATGCTATTCCATGTTTCGATTTCATAGAAGATCGTGGTCCCGCACCTAGTTTTGCAGCTTTTTATAAAGAAAGCAAAACATATTTTTTCTTCTTCTTTCCCTTTTTGGAGTTCTCAGCTTGCTGTCTTTCGATTTCTTCTCGCGCCTTTCTAATCATCTCAGTTGCCTCCGAATCATCGTCTTCGGAGGATTTAGGCACTGCAGTCCCCCAAATAGACTTTTTGGTCAGAGGAGCGGCTAGAATGGGGCCGGGAGGTGCCGACAATGTAGGAAGCTCGCGGAAGTCCGAGATACTAAGACTGCCCATCATGCCGGGGTTCCATTCGCCGTGGGTACCAGGCCCCGGGATTCTGTTGTTCTCTCGCTCGATGAATTCACGTGCACGCCGTTCACTATCGGCCATGGCACGCAAGCGATCATTTTCTTCCTTTTTGAGTTTTCTGCTGGTGGCATTGCTTCTTCTCTTTAGCTCAGGCTCAAATTGCTTCCAAGCGTCGGTGGACAAAAAGTCGTTGGCTTCCCATGAGCATTCCAAGAAGCCCACCAAAGTCCCATGTGGCAAATGGGAGAGATACTTCAATTTGGAAGTTGCGGTGCCTGCATCAAGCTCTTCAAAGCGGATGTTTTCCACTTTAGCCACCAACGAGTCCGGAAGCTGCTCATAGCTGTCATCATAACTTGTTTTGAGAACCTTCATATCTAGAGGTGAAAGGATGTATGTTGTAGAGGCTTTGAACCCCGTCTGGTAGAAGTAGAAAGTCTGGCCAGCCAGTTGTACAGGAGTAGAGTCAGGCTCTGGGTTATCCTCCGAGAATGATGAAGACCACGCGTTTAATTCGTCCCCGATGGCTTGCATCGCCATTTCAACATACTTTCCATCATCCATGTAGAGTTCACGGTCGAGCTTGTAGGCAGCCTGGATATCGTTCTTTTCTAGCTCGTACATTGCCAGAATATACGCCATATCGGCCTTGAAAAAACGCAGATACTGGGAGAAGTCGTGGGGCAGATTTACCCAGGGTAATGAATTGAGATCAGAGCCCTCCATGGAGCGTGGCAACGGAACGATGCCCCGGGTATTTCTGTTCATGAGCGTTAGTACCACATCCTCACCGATTCGGGGCACTTCGAAGCGTTCATCCACGTCCATAATCTTCACTGGCTTCACATTCGACTTTCGAATGATCGATCCACACAATGGACAGTCGTTATATTTCTCAACAATTGCCTTGCTTTCCCGTTTCATATGCACCGGGACCTCATTGGACAAAAGCGAGAGAAGGCATGTCAAACACAACATATGACCACAGGAAGTAATCATACGCGGGGCCACTAGGTCTTTGGTGAGGCAGATTGGGCACGAGGGCCCTTTGGGCACTATAATCTGGATGATGTCGCCAGTGTCCACAGGCACATTGGGGTCGAGCTGCTGCGCCTGATACTGCTTGCGGCCATCCACGATGAACTTGTAGTTTAGGTTGATGAAAGACATTCCGTGCGCAAGAAATTGCTTCTTCGAGCTTTTTCCAAAAGATCCTCTCTTGGGTCTATGCGGCGGGTGCTTCTGATGCAGTTGATGATACTCGGGCAGATCTCGATACAGCTGGTAGTTGAAGAAATTGTTGACGACATTTTGGTGCTTTCTAACCTTGGAATTGCGTTTTCCTTTCTCTTCGTGCTTGACTTCAGGAGCCTTTATTATCTTGCTGGTGTCATTCATAGCCAATTCAAAGTTATTTTGGCGTTTGCTTAGGCTGTACACTCCTGGGATTGTACACAAGATACTATTGGGGTAGTCGTCTATGTAATATGTAAGAGCGAGCTGGCGATAATGCAATGGTTCAAGTCTCAGAGCAGGGGATGGCTTTTCTGTTGGGTCTTTGCTGTTGGGAGGTCTTTGCTGTTGGGAAATGGCACACTATTTTCGGCTATGGAATGGATAGGCGGGGCCTTGAGCGCGAGTGCACGCGGGAAGAGCGACAGGAGTGTATGGGTATGTAAATTAAGAAGCAGCTGTTCTGGGACTGGCGCCTTGCTTAAGACGGGAAGCGTCCAATGGTGGTGTGAAGCAACTGCTGAACAGGTGAGCGCTTGGCACGCTGCACGCCGCTGGTAGGATCACGTGCGACATCACGTGCGACCCCACGTGACGCACCGCTTTCAGCAATTTAAACTGCCCAGCAATTCCCCACACGGTTGCAATCTTTGTATGCGTACCGCTACATGTTTACCCTTTACACAGCCCACGTTTACCCCACTCTATCCATCCCCGGTTTTCCTTCTCGTGTGGCGATACTATCAGCTAACAAACCTTCACGGGGCAGTGTATGCAGGTGCCGCTCGCGCACTCGTACTAAATATAACCACACTGCGCCACCCTTCCGCTGTCCCTTTTCAACAAGACTTACCCTGAGAAATCACGCAGAGAAAAGCAAGCTTAGTCAAGCTGAAAGTTATCTGTGTATATCCTAGGATTAGCTAGCATTCCTCACTAGCAGGCTGGAGAGCTTTCGGTGGTTATCGAGGTGAACACAAGCTACCCCATAGCTACAAGACTGAAATATCAATAGCTTCCACAAGCTTTACAAAAGTTCTCCAACGACAATAAAGCAAGCCATATATTGGCCATTCAGCCAAAACCCCGTCTCAAGCCTTACAATCCGTAAGCCTTAACTGATCAGTCAGTTAGCTATTTATACCTATCTAGTGTATGAGCTCATCAACTTACATCCATTTCGCTAACCGACCCACCAGCTCTCTGCATTTCGACAATTAGCATTCTCATCATATCTACTTTACCACATTTCTATCTGCAAATTCACTAGTGCAGCCCATCAGAATATCTATTTCTCTGCAGATGTCTGAATTGCCCTCACATCCTCCACAGTACGAAGATCTGCACACGCAGCATTATGATATCGAACAATTTGAAATCGAAGACTCCAATACCCGCCAAGCCATCCCCAGCTCGCGGTTGGCTGTCGCCTTGCAGGCCACACAGAGGGTGTATGTCACGTGCAAGGGGCTCGTGATGGCTCCCATTCTCCATTACCTGACACCGCTTCGAGAAGCATACCGCTTTGCCTCCAATAAGTACGAGCTGTACATATTGAAAGTCGGCAACCCTCTTGTGGTCAAGCGGCTCATCTACGTGTCGTTTGTGATGGTGCTTATGTATGCAGTCTCCATGAATGAAAACAGCGACGGTGTCAATGGTTCCAGCGGTGGAGCCTTTTCTAGTGGGAAGTTCTATGACGTGTCCCAGTTGGGCGACTCGTTGCATCTGTACTTTGATGTCAAGACCCTCAAGGAGAACATCGAGTACTTGTCGTCGATTCCGCATTTTGCGGGCTCCACGGGCGACTTGGCTTTGGCACGCTACGTCGAGAGTTACTTTTCAAATAATGGGCTTGAGTCTGTGGACTTCAATGAGTTGGATTCCTTTTTGAATTATCCCAAGGCTGACCATACCTACGTGAAACTTGCAGACGATTCTTTCACTGCTACCCTACATGAAGAAAACGGTTCTAAAATGCATCACTTGGCTTTCAACCCCAATTCCCCAAGCTCTAAGGGCGAAATTGACAGACCTTACGTATATGCCAATTTTGGGACTCCAAGCGATTTCGAAAATCTAAAGCTCGCCGATGTGGATGTGGCGGACACTATTGTTCTTCTCAAGTATGGTGGCGATGTTCCCGAAGGAAACAAAATTGCGCAAGCCAGTCATATGGGTGCAAAAGCCGTGGTTTTCATCACTCCTCCCATAGATTGGGCAGGAAAAAAGCACGAAGACGCCATTCGGCGCTTGAATGTGGGACTTTCTCGGTACAGTCCCGGTGACGTGTTGACCCCGGGCTGGTCTTCTCATGACGAATATGTTCCGCGGCTCAAATGGGACGAATCCGCGGCGACGTCAAAGATACCCAGCATTCCAATTTCTTGGAGAGACGGCAAGGCTCTTGTGGAAAAGCTTGGCAAGGAAGGAGTGGACTTCGGAGATGGGATGTTTTCTGGGTCAAATGTTAAAACTCGGGCAGCACAAGTTTCTCCATTGAAAATTAGCGTGCAGAATGATGAGCGGTCAACGCACCTGATTTGGAGTGTTGTGGGCTCCATCACCGGGCGTGAGCAGGCAGATAAGGGTATCATCTTCGGGGCTCCTCGCGACTCTCTATGTTTTGGTGCGAGTACCTCGGGAAGCTCTACAGCGGTTCTTCTTGAACTTGTGAAAGTGCTCACTTCCCTCCAAAGAAGATACGCCTGGTCTCCGTCACGAACGATATATTTCATTTCATTTGATGCAACCGAATATAACTTGGCAGGCTCAGCGGAGTGGCTCGAGAGCAAGAAAAAGCAATTGATGCAGCAGGGCTATACATACATTGAGCTTGGTGGTTTGGCCAATGGCGATATCTTGGACTTGAATGCCAACCCACTTCTTCATGATGTGATTCGCGAAGAGATGAAGAAAGTCAAGGTCGATCCCAAAAAAGACAAGGCGTCCAAAACGCTCTATGACTTGTACAAGGAAACGCACGGCTCAGAGGTGTTCCATTACGACTTACTACAAGAAAAAAATTACGTGCCATTTGTGAGCGCGTTGAATATCCCATCTATGGAGATTGGGTTTCGGTCAAAGACCGACAACGGGCCGGTGAACTCGTGTTTGGACACGTTTCAGAATCTTGAAATCCAGACGGGGTCGTCCATGTGGAAGTACCAGGCGCTCGTGGAGCTTTTGGCGCGGATCGGACTTCGTGTTGCCGAGGATCCATTGATTCCTTACAATTTCATGGCATTTCTGGATGCGCTCAGGGGCTACCAGGAAAATCTCGAACATCATGTGGAGGAGATGATGGCAGCAAACTCCAAGGTTGTGCAGCCAAAACTACACTTTGAAGCGATGGCTCGAGCCATCCAGACGTTGAAGAGCAAGAGCCAGGGTCTAGAGGAGTTCCGGCTCGACTGGAAAACATTCATAGAGTCATCATCGTCTCTTGAGCCAGTGATGTTGGCAGCAACGCGGCGATCCGCAAACGATAACATGGTGGCATTCAATGGGTTCTTCGTATCCACCGCTAGCACTCCGCTTCGGGCAGGATACCTCAACTACCTCTTTGGGCCTCCTTACGATGCTCCCGTAGCACGAGACGGAGTGCATGAGTGGAACACGTTCCCGACTATCCGAGAGTTTGTGGCCAAGGGTGATCTTGCGCGAGCACAGCATGAGATTGACCGCATTGCAGCCTTGATCGAGGAAAGCTCTCTGGTGCTCATGAAGTTCCTGTAGGGACCAAGCCTAAGTAGGCAGCAGCCTCACATGCGCCCCTGTCTACACCTCTCCTATCCACTCTTTCCACTCTCTCTACTTCTACTCCCTCTACTTCTAATCGCCTACATAAAGAATTCCCAGAACCCTTGCTTACATACATGTACCCGAACCACTGCGCTAACGGGGAAGGCGGCTAAAGAAGTCCGTACCGACCGTCTTCTGTCAAAGCCAGGTCTCAGGAACTAGGCCAACGTCCAAACCGCCCACTGCCTCCACACATGAACAAGTCACAAGTAACTGAAGAGCTTGGAAAAGCCGGGCCCTCACGTGACCATAGGGCCAACTAGATGCAGAGTTCCCCACAAATGACATGTCGTAAAAGAGCTTCAGATGTTTGACTAGTCTGAATCATTGACTATTTGGGTGGAGATTCGAGTGGTATTTGATTAGTTGGATAGTTTCATAGGTCATGTTCTGTTTCATGGCCTGCCCTACTCTGTTTCATGTCCTGTCCTACTCTGTTTCATGTCCTGTCTTTTTCTGTTTCATGTGCTGTTTCATGTGCTGTTTCATGTGCTGTTTCATGTCCTGTATTATTCTGTTTCATTTCCTGTTTCAGTTCCTGTTATTTCCTTCACTTACATCCTGTTCTCGTCCTGTACTGACATCCCGTTTCGCCTCCTGGCGCCCTTGGGTGCGTGCTCGTGCGTATCCACCGCTCCTGCCTGCCTCGCTCTGCTCGTGATCTGCAAGCTCCTCGCACGAGAGTTTCTCTGCTCACGCACTGCGGCCAATCTACTCCTATACTTCCTTCATCCACGGCCCCCTTAATTGGCTCAACCGTACGCTGGCCTCCAAATCTGCCATTCGTATCTGCGTTCGTCTTCGAAGTCTCCGACATTTGCAAGGACGTCAATTGATCATCATTCGATCGTCAAGAAGACAAGGGCGACAAGTGGTCAGAAAACGGGCCTCAACAGACTAGCGGGCTGAGTACTAACGGACTGACAGCGGAAGGACGAACGGGCACAACCCATTGACCGCCGGAAGAGACTAACCATTGACCGCCGAAAGGGACTACCCATTGACTGCCGAAAGAGACTAATCTGGTTGAGCGCTGAACGGGACGGAACCGTTTAACCACTGAACGTGACCGCATCACTACACACCGTGGACTGAACGTCTCAACTAACTCTGACTGTCTGGACAAATTCATTACATCGTCCATCTTCACAAGACCCACTCAACATTTAAGCATCCTCGTCACAGCCGCGTCGAAACCATCTGTGTCTAAAATTCATCCGCACCGGGCCTTGCACCATTGAACAGGACCCAACAAGCAGTGACCCAGCTCCCGCTCCATATGCTGACACTCATCCCCACAGCCTGCGGCTGTCATACGCTCCAGTCTCCTCCCATTGAAAAGGATGACCGGCTCAATTTGCACGTGCGGACTGGCTCGGCGCTGATCCTCTATAATTCCTTTGTGTTCACGTTTGGCGGGCTCACCATCGGCCTAGAACTCGACGGCAACATCTCTATTGACTACATCTCCACAACTTTCATGCAAAAAATCACCAACAACAAACTGACCGACATGCGCCGCTATCTCTCCGGGGAATTGTTTTTCTTAGACTTGATTTCTCGTGCCTGGTCGCGTGTCCCCATTGCTCCAGACCAGCCTCGCCCCAGGCCCCGGCTATTCCATGAAGTGTCCACGGGAAAAGGATGCATTTACGTGTTCGGTGGCTTGGTGATTTCTGAGGACACTGACTCTTTTCTGCTCGTTCCATGTAATGACTTATGGCAGTTTGATCTTCTTTCAAAATCATGGCTGCTCCTACATGACGGATCCGGCTGGCAAACAAACCCGTTGATCCCTTGCCCAAGATACTCCCACAAGCTTACAACCATCGACAGCCTAACGTTTGTCAACAAGAGTGACCACTTCGGCATTTTAATAGCTGGCGGGTGCGACGCAAACTCAACCCGAATTTGTAACAATTCCGTCTACGATTTTGTGGATAAATGCTACGTGGATGCGGGTCCTCCATTGACATACCCTACTGCAAGAGGCACAGCACATGACGGTGTGATGGCGCCGGAGCCAGAGAATTTGCCTGCTAATTTTAAGCCCTCCACCAATCTCCATCCCCTCCACCCAACGCCTGCAAAAGAACTCAGCATCAATTATCTAGATAGCTCCATTGTCAGCTTCACGGAAGATGCTGAGGCTCGCCCGGCCCTGAAGGTTCCCTCGCCCGGTTCCAGAACCACTTCCAAGCCAGCCGCGGCTCAATCATTGTATATTTATTCTCCCACTGACATCAATCCGGACGAGGAATTGCATAATCCTATCATGATCTCCAGACTAGGAAAGCAAATATACCCACCGAAATCGCCCCCACTATGGAAAGATCAAGAGGCTCAGCCAATGCATAAGAAAAGCAAGTACGTCAAGCGAACTGTACCCTACAATCTTCGTTATCCAACGGGAGGGTTGTTTGGGCAAAATTTGGTGTTGATCGGGTTCCTCGCAAATGACTACGACATCTCCATTTTTATATACAACAAGCCCACTGGCAAATGGTCCAGGATGAACATTTTCTGTCATCACCCTTATGGATCTCATAGGTTCTGGGGTGGCTTTGTGTGGTCCTCTCATCACAAGGTGGTACTTCTTGGTAACTATGTCACCTCCCAGACCACCAGCAGTGTGCGTTACTTTTCTTCTATGATCACGGTCAGCTTGCCCGTTACAAATATCCTCGCTTCCATGGAGTTCGCTGGCGGCAATCTTCCGGGAAAAGTTTCCCACCACAATACCTTTTCTGACTTTAGCTCCATGAGTGATGCGCTCTCTACCATATCAGGCGAAGAACTCATGAGCGAAAGTGAGCTGTCTCGACGAGTAGGGTCCTCCTCTCAAAATAATGAAGATCAGATACCCGGAGCGTCCTTCAATGACTACGTGCATTACGCTGCCCCCAAAGTCAAGTTCACCAAAGTGCGCTCTATGTTTCCGCCGGCCGCCATAACCTTGGGCCGCAATGCTCTCCGCTACGGTGACTTATTATCTGATTTCGAGCTAATATCTTCGAACGGCGATCGAATTCCAGTGTGCTTGTCCATCTTGGAAGAGCGCTGGGGCAAGTATTTCATTGAT
Source organism: Metschnikowia bowlesiae (assembly GCA_002370295.1). Lineage (NCBI taxonomy): Eukaryota > Fungi > Ascomycota > Pichiomycetes > Serinales > Metschnikowiaceae > Metschnikowia > Metschnikowia bowlesiae. The sequence goes on along the minus strand of NLAK01000006.1, from coordinate 277,399 downwards.
TTATTGGCTCGAGCGTACGTGAGAGCAGTGGACCAGTTTGAGCGCAATGAGATTCAAGGCAACCCCGAGACCAAAGCGTTCAAGCCAAGCCATTCCAGTGCAAGCGTGGAATCTGATCTTCATAAGCGGGCGAACGTGGCGGGAGGCTCTTCCTTGCTGAATGACTCTCCTATAAGAGAATCTCCTGCAATGAAAGACCCATTCCAGAAGGATGCACCCCAATTTCGTCTTCCTTTTCAAGACAATGTGAGTCCTAGCAATGAGGAACATAGCCCTGTGACGACTGGCGAAATTCAGTCGGTAGACCCCTTTAAGCAGAACTCTGAGAGAAGACATTCCCAAATCTCCAACGCCTCCGGTAATTCGGTGCTCAAATACCACCTCAAGGAGATTCCCGCTCAGCTTCCCTTACCAAAAGAACCAATTCCGGGTATTTCCTCAGCTCCTGTTTCATTCCGCTCGAGCTCCAGGAAGAATTCTTCGGACTTTCCGTCTCCAAGGGGCTCATTATTGCACACGCTAACTGCACTTCGCAGTATTCCTTCGGGTAAATCCAAAGTCGAGTTTTCCTTATCAAGTCCTACCGCTTCTGGACCTGGAAGCCATGAACGTCTTATTGATGAAGTTGTTGTGCAAGCACGTGAAATTGAAAAAGGGCAGAGAGAACTTGAAAATGCCAAAGAGCAGTCTGGGCCTCCAAGTGACGCCAACTCGGAATTTCCTCGCTACTCTTCCAGCTCTTCTAATTCCCCGGGTTTGTACCCAAGCCCCTCCAAAAGCAGAAGTCTCTTGGACTTGCAGAAAATCGACGTGGAAAACTTTGGCATGGAGCCCTCACTCATACCGCGAAAATTGTACATGCCATTCGGAAGTAACTCGGTGAAGGCGTTTGCGGAGTACTTCTACACGGGCCAGGTTGGAAATAAATGGCAGCTCCACCCGTGCACCCTCGACTGTCTCTTAATGTCGAGATACTTTAAAGTTCCTTTGCTTTATGACCTAATTTGTGAGGTTCTTTATGGGATTATTGGCAGAAAGGAGGCTCTCGTTTTGGAAGAGGGAGAGTTCTATAAGAAGAAATTCAAAGAGCTTTTCGACAACGTCGGCATTAGCTGGCCAGATAACTTTCGGTTTCCATTGGACGAGTATGCCGATTTCATGTCTTCTGTTGACGATGGGTACATGGACATTGCACTTTTGCGCAAATCTTCCAATATCCACAAAAACTCCACTTCCTCGGGGGGAAGTAAGCGCAAGAGCTCAGTCCGAACTGCGGATGCGCTCCTCTCGCCTATAAGTGAACCCAAAGCTGATGGTCCGATTGAAGGCACTTCTTCTGCCAGTCAAACCTCATTACCAGCGGCTGAAGACGAAAGTGAACTAAATGTGGACAGTTCCCCGAGCGCCAGCGATGAAGAATCCTCTGGTTTGCACTACTTGGATTATCAGAATACTGGAACCATGCCCGGAATTCGGTACAAATCTGTGTTCGACAAGACAGTCTACGATACTGTGAACCCCGCCAAGTTTAACGGCAACGAGGAAAGTTCTCCCGAGGCAGATAATTTGAGCAATCTTACATTAGAAATGCTCGTGTCTCCGGATTATCCTCAGCCAAGCAACTATGTGATTGATTTGATTCTCGACATGGCATCTCTGTGCACAGATGTAAAATTGATGTTAAGGTCCATGAACGCCCGGCAAATGGGACTTTCGTTGGAGCAAACGAAGAAGAATTACTCTGCTCTATGCAAAAAGTATGAAGCAGAGCTAGCGCATGAGGCACGGGGAGAAGTCGAGGAGAAGCCTTCACCAGAACAAAAGACGGAGCAGTATATGCCTCCTCCTTTGGCTACGAAAAAGTCATCCACGCTATCTGTGCCATCGCTCAAGTCTTTCTCTACAAGCACGCAGCTACTGAAAGGGGAAACTAGCGCACCCGTGGAGAAGAGTTCGAGTCTAGAAAAAGTCAAGATGATGCCGTTTAAGGACCAGAAGTCTGAGGCACTCCAGCTGAACCGTAAGCTCGACCGGCATATTGCACACATGATCAAGAAAGACGAGCGGAAGAAAATCAAGGCAGAGAAAGAGGAGAAGGAGAAAGAGAAGAGCTCCCGCAAGGAAAAAATGAATAAGGTGCCGGACGCACCATCCGAATGGACTCCTCCAAACACCTATCGTGAGAGAAGTCAGAGCAATTCAAGTGTTGTCACCGCGGCTAGGCTAGGTCAGAATGATAATGAGCCTAAAACGTCGCGGTTCAAGAAGTTAGGCCAACGGTTGAAGCCCAAGAAGGAAGCTGCCCCCGCGACGTTGCACCGGCTGGAGTCCACCATGAGTTTGCAATCCTCTGTAAGCAAGAGGTCCAACGGGAGCAGGATTTCAGAGACAACGATGCGAAGTTTTTTCGGCAAGAAAAAATGAGCTATGAGATGTCCAATGGTCGCTGGCCCAAGCATGGGCACTCAACCACATTCTCGTTTAAAGCGACGGAATAGAAATGGCAAGCCGCACACGCACTTGCAAAAAGCGGTTGCGTGTCTCGCAATTGGGATTGCGTGCTGATAGTGGCCTGTTGCCTAAAAATTGCGCGAGCATAAGCAATCAGAGATTGTGGTGGCTATGTTGAAAAGCCGCGTAGGGGTGGATTGCTATCTAGAGGGCAGATTCCCACTATCAGCTGGGTGGAGTTCCGCTTGGAATTTGCCTTGCATACATCAGACGCACACTCAAGAGGTGTGGACATGGAGTCTCGGGAGACCGCCCGCACTGTGCAGGAAAATGCCTGGAAAGCAACATAAAATGGCAAATTGCAATATTGCTGCGCAACGTCACAATGCGCCTTTATGCGACGAGCATTGTTCACGTTCGTTTAGGGGCAATGCTGCAACGTATAAATTCGCAGGCCCCCGTCAGGGTCCTTCGAAATTCCAGGTGAAACATTCCAAACATCCCAAAACACATTTGAAGTCCCATCATGTCCTTGCACGAAGATACCACAGTATACACTCTCAACGATGGCAACAAGATCCCAGCCATTGGGCTCGGAACTTGGAGAACCACTCCCCCTGACAGTGCCAAGGATATTGTCAAGGCCGCCATCGACAACGGATACAGGCACATCGACACCGCCGCCGTTTACGGAAACGAGGAAGAGGTGGGCCAGGGAATCCACGCAGCCAGCGTGCCCAGAGAGGAGCTCTTCATCACCACCAAGTTGTGGAACACAGAGCACAACAACGTCAAAGGCGCTTTCGAAGAGTCATTGAAGAAGTTGGGCTTGGACTATGTGGACTTGTACTTGATCCACTGGCCTCTTGACGGAGAGTTTGACGACAAGAACGCCACCATTAACGAGTCTATCCAGACATACTTGGAATTGCAGAAGCTCAAGGAGAGTGGAAAAGCCAAATCCATTGGCGTGTGCAACTACACAAAGAAGAGGCTCGAGGCCCTCTTGGCCCACCCTGAGGTGACCGTGACGCCGGCCGTCCTTCAGATCGAGGCGCACCCATTGTTGCCTCAGCCCGAGTTGTACGATTTCGCCAAGCAGCACGACATCAGAATCACTGCGTACTCGCCATTGGGAGGAGACGGAGCTCCCCTTTTCAAGGACGCTACCGTCAAGTCGTTGGCGGAGAAGTACAATGCGCACCCTGCCCAAATCTTGGTCTCGTGGGCCGTGCAGAGAAGAACGGTTGTGTTGCCCAAGTCGGTCAAGACCGAAAGACTCATTTCCAACAAGAAGGTGGTTACGTTCAGCGACGAAGACTTTGCTTTGTTGAATGCGTTGGCCGAGAAAGAAGGTGCCACGAGAACTAACAACCCATTGCCGGCCATCTTTGAGGACTAGACCAGCAGGACGCACTCGGCCCAGTTTTGCGGACCATGCTCCAACCTAGACTGAAGGCTGGCGCTGCGCAAGATAAATAGATAAGAATACAACGCAGTGATTTCTGGCTCAAATGGGAACGTGAGGGGCTGAGCGAAGCTGCCCTTCTGGTAAACTATCTAGACCACCAGACTGTATGGCTCTGCATCCTGTACATCGTAGGGTGTGGCATTAGGCAAGCCTGCACAATGGGGTGCCCACACGTATCGAACTTATGGGCCCCATGTGGCGCGGGGGCACCCTTGACGTGCGCCACTTTTGCCGAGAATTCTCACGGTTGCCATGCATCTACCCCACGCTCAATTATATAAGGACGGAGATTCGCCCACCTGCGATGGTGCTTATTCGCTGACCCTTTTCTTGTTTGCTACTAAAGCCACGCTAGATTAACATGTCGTTACACACAAACACAGACACATTGAAGTTGAACAATGGACTCACCATTCCCCAAGTAGCGCTTGGAACTTACGAGTCCGTTGAAGGAGACGCCAAGAAGGCCGTGGAATTTGCCTTGCAAAACGGATACAGGCACATTGATACTGCCGCCTTTTACCACAACGAGAAGGAGGTCGGCGCCGGAATCCGCAGCTCGGGCGTGCCCAGAGAGGAGATCTTCTTAACCACCAAGTTGTGGAACGACGACCACAAGAGAGTGGCCGAGGCATTCAATGAGTCATTGGACCGGTTGGGCTTGGACTACGTGGACTGCTACATGATCCACTGGCCCAAGTCACTTGACCCCAAGACCGGCAAGCCTTACGATGACTGGAACTACGTGGACACTTACAAGGAGTTGCAGAAGTTGTTGAAGACAGGCAAGGTCAAGTCCCTCGGGGTGTCCAACTTCACGCAGAAGAAAATCGAGACGCTTTTGAGCGACCCCGAGGTCACGGTCAAGCCAGTGGTCAACCAGATCGAGGGCCACCCTTTGTTGCCCCAGCATGACCTCACCAAGTGGTTAATTGAGCATGACATTGTGGTGGAGAACTTCTGTCCTTTGGGCTCTTCCAGAAGCACCTTGGTCACCAACGAGACCATTGTGGAAATTGCCAACAAGAACAACGTGGACCCGGGCCAAGTGTTGATTTCCTGGAGCGTCCAGAGAGGAACGGTTCCTTTGCCCAAGTCCGTTTCGGAAAAAAGATTGATTGGGAACTTGAAGACCTTCACCCTCAGCGATGAAGACTTTGAGACTATCCAGAAGCTCTCGGAGGTGCAGGGAACCAGAAGGACTGTTGAAGATGAAGTGTTTAGCGACTAGGCATCAAGGACTGGCGATGGGCGACTCCCCGGGCCTGCATCCGAGGTCCGAACCGTGGCGGTCACTGCTTCACTGCAGGAGATCCAAGGCTGCATTCTCCATATCAGGGACTCACAAGTGGACATGGTACAGGCGGGTGGTGCGGCGTCCATGCTGTCTCACCACCATGCGTGTACATTTGCGCCAGTGAGACTCTAGGTTGGCTTGTTCAGACGTCCACAAGGTACATTGTTCAAGCATGACCATCTTTGAGAATTACGATGTAGTTCGTTTGTACCTTGGGAAACCACCAACACGTCGCGAATACACTATAAAGCAATTATGAAGTACTGAACGCACCCTACGAATACAAGCCCCGAATAACCCCTGCGAATACACGCTACGTATAATCCCTACGAATACAAGCAACGTATAATCCCTACGAATACAAGCAACGTATAAATCCTAAGAATACAAGCAACGTGTAATCCCTACGAGTACACGCCACAGCCTTAGTCAATTTGGGTTTGACACGTCAAATTAAAGTACTTCGAAAGAACTCTTTAAAATCCCTGAATTTGGAACCATGCAACCCCTAGAAATAGCCTAGGGCGAGTTGACAGAAGAAACTCGGACAAACAGACAATTTAGCCAAAGGCGTTTGGATGGCGGCTCGGCGTTATGAGTGTCTGGTGATTCCACTTCTGATTGCCAAGGAGGGTAATTTGCACCCATGCGTCGTGCGACCCACGGTGCGTCAAACAGGTAAAGATTTTGAGGGTTCCAGTCGGTAGTATTAGATACCGCTACAGACTGGCTCACTGGTGGGTATCTGAAATGATGCTTAATGTACAGTCGATATGAAAAATAAATTATAAGTCGCTGCGGGCGGGTAATATATAGCTCTTTTTAAATATGGTTCTTGATTAGTAAACATACACTTTGTTACACTCCCCATGGGTAGTGTGCTCCCCATAGGTGCTCAATTTTCCTGTGATGTGCGGCTAGACGCGGTGTGACGTCGGGCCTTGCCTCCAGGCTCTGTCCGAAACGTTCTGGTTCCCTTCCTCAGAGTTCTAGACCGATACGCCCTTATCTCGAGGAGGCTTATCAGGTCGACCACTCGGCACGACTAGCCCTATTAAGGCGCTATCGCCCGAATACGGTGGCGCAAGTCGTGGCCGACATTACTATATAACTCGGGTGGTTCCCCTTTGTTACACGGATCGTCAACAAATACATCTCTCTTAAGTCCTTACGCCCAACTCGAACCTGACACTATTATTTTTAATAAGATTAGAAGGTTTTAACACAAATCTACTACATTAACCGTAATATCAGTTAACTTTTTAACAAAAAGGGTTTTATTATTTGAAGTGACTTAACTGTCATAGTATTCCATTTTATTTTATCATTAACTTCATGATTTAGAAATTTCAGTTCATGGATCCAGGGACTGGGACTGTGGAGAGACTAGTGGGCACTTTATTTTGGTATTGGACTAGTAGCATTCAAGAATCAGAAACGGTGAAAAGGCGGAGTTTCAACTTGCCAGAGATTCCAGCGCTTCCCAACTATTCAAGCCAAGGCCTTAAACTTTCGAGCCAGGTCAAGGGGATTCAAACCAAACGCCAAACGACCAAGTAACACAAGCAAAGATTACTAAACGTGTATATAGGAATACTTGAAAGCCTCTTTCGTTTCGCCTTGGGCACAAGACTCTGGAAACGGTGCACAGTCTTGAGAATCTCGAGCCAGCGCCCATGATGCAACAAACTGGAGGGTGTTTCAAACGAGAAAATGTTTGAAACAAGAGAATGTCCAAGCAAGATAGAATCATTCAAACCACGGGGAACACGATCGCTGCCAAACGATCGCTGCCAAACGGTCCACTATTGAAGATTAAGCGAGCCCAATCTGAGGGCTTATGTACAGGACGGTATGAAACCCGGTTTATTTTCGTCCGTTTAGGGTTTGATGGCGCTGCACAAACTAGAAAGGCATTAATGTGGCGAATGTCCTTTTCAGAATCTACTTTACTGAATCTATCAAGACTGGGCTGAAGCAACCCGTTTGGCTGTAAAGAGTGTATGAAGGAGTATGAACCTCTGGTTTGTCTCAATCTTTAGTCTGGCCAAAACGTTTTAGTACGCTGGTTTAACTGTAGGACCAATATATTCATGATTTCGACTGTTGAAATCATAGACGTTTAGCCTGTAAAGTTTGAAGCTTCTGAGGACTCGTCAATGGTTAGGGATCGTTTCAGGAACGATGCCTCTAGTGATGAACAGGTATTCGGAAATGCTCTGATGGCTGCTTTGAGTAGGAATGCCCCCGTTCAGATATTATACATAAAGATTGTCTAGCGTACTTCAGACGGATCTTTTCCTGCATTACAATCGTATAAATGTAATCGGTAAAGAAGTTTTCTTTCTCTCAAGTGGGAGATACTGTTCTGGCTTTTTGCGACTCTGGTTCAGGCTAGATTTAGGGGTAACCTGACTCATATGCGCTTATGCAAACTCCTAGCCGGAGGGATATCCGCATATCTTGTCTTCTATCTGCATATCTTCTTATCCGGGCACGGACTTTAAACATTTAATCCGTGGGGCCGGGCTCTTACTTCCTTACGTGACTACCGGCCGCCGTATTCATGATGGACCGTTCCTTTAACACGCTCTCGAAGCAATACTTCCTCGAGTATCCTGTATAAAAGATGTGTAGTCCCGTATCTAGCATTAATGCGCGTTTTTAGGTGCGCCGTAGCGCTAGCGTGGGTGCAAATTACGCGAACAGAGGCGGATGCGCCCGGCACCTGGAACGCCCGAGACCCATTTGCCGAGGCCAGGCTCCGTTTCTTTTGAAGTGGGTGTTTTGGCTTAGAGCACGTGCCACTCATGTGCCGTCCTCCAGGTTGCCCATTATCGGGGCGAGTTTTGCAAAAAATGGCCAGGGACGCTCTGTTTCAGGAACACCCGCAATTCTTGGCTTAGAACAGCTCCAGAAAAAGCTCGGGACTTGGATCAGAGTTCCTGCCTTGGCATCACTTTATTGCTACAGAGTTTCTCGAATGTTAATATGGTATTGAGAGTAGGGTTTGACGAGCCGGCCCGCCAGTAACCCTGACAAAGATGTCTCATTGATTTTACCTTCGCCGGTCTTTTAGGTGAAAGGTATCCGCACTCTGGAAGCAAATCCCCACGGTACACCCGGCCTCACATGCAATGATAAGCCCTTTGTTAGTGATTGCCCAGGATCCTGATGATTCCCCCTGCTCTAAGGTTCGTCAATGAGGGCAACCACTCGGCCGTTATCAAAGGCTTGTGATGTTTTGAGAAACCATCGTCACTGAATTTACAGTGGTTAATGGTGGTAACATTGGTTCATTTTAAGGCACCCCCACCACATGGCCACCGCATTATCAAGGCTACATCTCCACCGAAGCCTGTGCACCGTAGACTGGCTCTCCGAGGCGGAAACTTGCTCTTTCTCAGCCATGTCCCATTTAACATTCGCAGAATCAAGCTTCCAAAGCTTCCCAGAGTGCATTCATGCATAACTTGATTCATTTCTTGTCAAAAAGCCGCTCAGTCTTTTGAAAGGTTTCCGTGTCAAACTTCCCGTAATCATTGAATATCTCCAACAAATATTTCCATCTTCACAGCCCGCCAAAGTCCTGTGGTTAGATTTGACTGAAATAGATGGACCTGTGGTTAAGCGAGTGATCTCACACGTCGCCGTTGCAGAGACAAGAACGTTGCGCAAGCAGCGTGCGCAATGATCCACTACCAAAAGGGTGTATGCTGGGCTGAGGATCTTAAAAAAATACCGTCTAAGGAATACCCACAGATTCGAGAAATTCTACTGGTTTGGTGGTTGGGGACTGCGAATCGGCACTAGTTGGACTTGAGAGCCCCAATAGGCGCAGAAAACGCTCCCGAAACCAGAATTAAGCCAGAATTCTGAGGTGAAGAACACTTTTGTGAGTTTTGTTCCAAAAGAGGTGGGTCCTTGGGTAATAAAGGGATCATTTTCAGGCGTTGAAAAGCCCAGAGTCAGGGTTGACAGGTGCAAGAGAGGCGGAAGCAAAATCTTCCGTTTTGGTGAAGCACGAAGTGAAGGCAAGCGTGAAATATTTATGTCGGTTGGGAAGGCCCTTCGGGGCGAGGGGCGAAAAAGGGCACTTCCGTTACAATGAAACTCATGAGTACCGAGGATTATCTGGGTTATTTATGTCTTACGCCTTGTGTTCCTCATTTTAAGCAAGTTCAGGGTATGCCTGGTAAAGTTTAAGACGTACTTCTTGTCTCTTGTGTGTCATTCAGTCTTGGAAAACGAATGATCATGTCCAAGACAAGATATTTATGGCTATACCAGTCACCGAGGCCTTGGACCTTCAGGTGCGGCCCGCTACTTCGGCCAATATCCAGCCAAGGCCATGAAGCCGAAATTTTAAGTGTTACAGGGGTCTTTGTCGACATTCCGTGGGCCAGTGTCCAGGAAAGCCTTTTCAGTCAGCCTGGGAAGTCAATACACAACTGACCTGCGATGAAGTAAGGCCAATCCCACTTCAATAGGTTTAGAATCGGTACTATCAGTTACAGAATATTGGACGCAATGTCAGACTTTCCTCGCCCTCCAGTCCACCTCGAAGATAACCACGATTCCGGTTCCCATGGTCACGTCGGAGCTATGCCTCAGACGTAAGCATGGATCCTCAACTTAATCAAGACTAGTTCGACTGGACCCCTGAAAAAAAGGGGACAAAGGCGGTGACTTGGTCTTGGGCAGTTTCTGAATGACTGGGGACAACCCCTTGTGTTAGGGATCATCAACAAGAACATCTTTTCTAAGGGCTAGAGTTAAAAATCCCAATATGGACCCCCGGCAAACACCCTTATCAAGACTATCAGGGTCTGCACTTGTTCTTCGTATCAGTAATCATTCAAACCGGTAATTTGAATCGGTAATTTGAATCAGTAATTTGAAACAGTAATTTGAAACAGTATTTGAAACAGTAATTTGAAACAGTAATTTGAAACAGTTGAAACAGTATTTGAATCAGTATTTGAATCAGTAAATTGAAACAGTATTTGAAACAGTATTTGAAACAGTAATTTGAATCACTTACATGAGGCTATCCGTGGGTCTGGTATTGATGGACATTACATAGCCTGAACACCAAGTCACTTCGAATATTCTGGCGGTGTCCTCATTTCTATCTGAGTGGGCCTTCAGCCACGGTCCCTCCAAAAGAACAGTGTCGTGATAACGGCTCAACAGGACGCGTAAGAGGCACCCTCATGGCAGTGTCACCAAGGGCATAAAGCAGGGCCCCAGACAGAACCCTACCACCCCGAAACGTCCTGCATGGGGCCTTATGGAGGTGGAAAAGAGGCACATCGGGCACACGCGGCACATCGCATCGCGACTAGCCGGCACTGCGCAATGCAACGGCAAATAAGCGCTCCCAGGCATGCTTGAGCTCGCCAGCTAGCCACGAACGCACTGCTGCCACGAGCTGCGCCAATAAGTCAGTATGTGTTCGGGACATGCAAACGGGCAGGAAGCGGGGAATGAAAAGTACAGCCAAGAGTAAAAGTCAGCAAAAGTCGCAAAAGTCAGCAAAAGTCGTAAAAGTCAGCAAGTCAGCAAAAGTCAGCAGAAGTAAAAGTCAGCAGTAACAGTCAATAACCGAATTCGCCATGTCCGCCTTTTTACGGTGACTAATCCAGCCGGGTCGTTTGGCGCCAAGCACTCAACTGCAGTTTTCGTGCATGACTCAAACAGACTCCACACTCAAAAGGACCTCGTGGAGTTCAGGCGGCATTCGGTGGCGCCCGTGCTACGCTGCCGCAGCGCTGGACGGAAGTGGGCGGTTTAGGCCTGTTCGGGGAAAATCCTGGGCGGGAGCGGGGGGAGGGCTCCCCCGAACGTGTCCTTGGCAAAGCCCCACATGTGGCACCACGCGAAAACGGCCGCCAAGAAACTCCCGGGATGCAAAAACCGCTAATTGTTGAGGGGGAATTTTGGCCAGGTGGGCCGGGAAAAATTCGCGCCCTGAAAAATCGTCCCCGGACGCGAAAGCTCGCAAAAATGCGGGGCTTAAAGTACCCCACCCCCGCGCTCAGTTTGCACTGGTCCTTCAGTTTCTGCACTGGTCCTTCAGTTTCTGCACTAGCTCTTCAGTTCAGCCCTCCAGTTCAGTCCTCCAGTTCAGTCCTCCAGTTCAGTCCTCCAGTTCAGTCCTCCAGTTCAGTCCTCCAGTTCAGTCCTCCAGTTCAGTCCTCCAGTTCAGTCCTCCAGTTCAGTCCTCCAGTTCAGTCCTCCAGTTCAGTCCTCCAGTTCAGTCCTCCAGTTCAGTCCTCCAGTTCAGTCCTCCAGTTCAGTCCTCCAGTTCAGTCCTCCAGTTCAGTCCTCCAGTTCAGTCCTCCAGTTCAGTCCTCCAGTTCAGTCCTCCAGTTCAGTCCTCCAGTTCAGTCCTCCAGTTCAGTCCTCCAGTTCAGTCCTCCAGTTCAGTCCTCCAGTTCAGTCCTCCAGTTCAGTCCTCCAGTTCAGTCCTCCAGTTCAGTCCTCCAGTTCAGTCCTCCAGTTCAGTCCTCCAGTTCAGTCCTCCAGTTCAGTCCTCCAGTTCAGTCCTCCAGTTCAGTCCTCCAGTTCAGTCCTCCAGTTCAGTCCTCCAGTTCAGTCCTCCAGTTCAGTCCTCCAGTTCAGTCCTCCAGTTCAGTCCTCCAGTTCAGTCCTCCAGTTCAGCCCGTAAACTCCCCCTAGAATCGTACCTCAATGTCTGCCACGGAAATCAACAAAGAGCTCGTCAAGTACGCTTACGAAAACCTCAACAACCTCCCCAAAGGGGAAGAGTACGAGAAGATGATCTCGTCCGTGCCCTACGACTGCTTCAACAAGGAATTGTGGACCCGCAGAAACCTCGCTCACGAGGACGCCATTGACTTTGCCGACATCAGAATGAAGGACTTCGACTTTGATATCCAGAAGCACCAGGAGGCCCGCATCAAGCACTTGTCCAAGATCTTTGGCCAGGTGCACCCCGAAACCGTGTTGGAGCCGCCATTCTACGTTGATTACGGCTTCAACGTCAAGATAGGCCGCTATTTCTACGGCAACTTCAACTTGACGTTTTTGGACTGCACCTTGATTACCTTCGGTGACTACGTGTTGGTCGGGCCCAACTGCACCTTCACGACCGCCACCCACCCCACCGACCCCAAGTTGCGCCGCTGTGGGGTGGAGTACGCGTTGCCCATCTCCGTGGGCGACCACGTGTGGTTTGGCTCGGGCGTCAATGTGATGCCGGGCGTGACCATTGGCTCTGGTGCGGTGGTGGGCCTGGGCTCCGTGGTCACCAGAGACGTGCCTGCTAACACTGTGGTGGTTGGATCTCCTGCCCGGGTCATCAAGAACTTGACGCCTGACGATAACAAGGATGACTACAAGAAGTAGGGCGGGTGTGTGGATGTGAGCATACAATGAACACTTCAGCTCGGAGTCAGTCACGGTCATAGAATATAGATATAATCCTCAAGATCCACGCCAAACTAATCAATAGACCTGCCTACCAACCGAGTCAATAGACCTGTCTACCAACCGAGTCAATAGATTTGCCTACCAACCGAGTCAATAGACCTGCCTACCAACCGAGTCAATAGACCTGCCTACCAACCGAGTCAATAGACCTGCCTACCAACCGAGTCAATAGACCTGTCTACCAACCGAGTCAATAGACCTGCCTACCAACCGAGTCAATAGACCTGCCTACCAACCGAGTCAATAGACCTGCCTGACCAACCGAGTCAATACACTTGCCTGACCAACCGAGTCAACTGACTGGCCATTAATCTGGTCAGCCAACATCTATGGTATCCTTCATATGCACCTCTACCAGCCCATGAGGCCATGAACTGGGCTATCATCGTGGATGGCTCATCTGTACAATTTGCCCTTTTGAGGATATTTCGGCCTGCTCAAAAAGTCTTAGTGTCCAAGGTTCATGCTAATGTTCCGTTCGCGGTGGCTTGCAAGACTCGGGGCTGCGAAGAAAGAGTTTCCTCTGGTTCATCAGTAATTCCTCCATGTCCACTGAGAAGGTACCTCAGAGTGCGCTTCCCGTCGACAAAGTCACTCTTGACGCTAAACAGTTGTAGGTCGTGTTGGCAAAAATGTGACTGAGAATTGGCGTTGTAGACCTCGCGAGTGCCACTGCCGCCTCTTCTCTATTGACGTTGGTCACCCCTTCAGCACCATCAGTAATGTGCTTTGGGCCCAATCGGGAAGACAACGGGCTTGGACACGCGCCTTGCATCACTGTTGTTGAGCGCACCCAGCCGCACCTATGCGGATCCTGCCCGCTGAAGCACAATGCGTATTCCGACACGCAGAAAAGGCTAAACAACGTCACCTTCACCACGTCAGTTACACATGAGGCTGATGGCCCGGCCCCTGCGGGCCTTGGAATGAGTCCCGGCTCCATTCTGTGCACGCCCACTTCTGTGCATCCCAGAGTGTACTGGAGGACATGGCGGATCATGCTTCTTACTCATTCTGTCCGAGCCTTACTCATTCTGTCTGAGCCTTACTCATTCTGTCTGAGCCTTACTCATTCTGTCTGAGCCTTACTCATTCTGTCTGAGCCTTACTCATTCTGTCTGAGCCTTACTCATTCTGTCTGAGCCTTACTCATTCTGTCTGAGCCTTACTCATTCTGTCTGAGCCTTACTCATTCTGTCTGAGCCTTACTCATTCTGTCTGAGCCTTACTCATTCTGTCTGAGCCTTACTCATTCTGTCTGAGCCTTACTCATTCTGTCTGAGCCTTACTCATTCTGTCTGAGCCTTACTCATTCTGTCTGAGCCTTACTCATTCTGTCTGAGCCTTACTCATTCTGTCTGAGCCTTACTCATTCTGTCTGAGCCTTACTCATTCTGTCTGAGCCTTACTCATTCTGTCTGAGCCTTACTCATTCTGTCTGAGCCTTACTCATTCTGTCTGAGCCTTACTCATTCTGTCTGAGCCTTACTCATTCTGTCTGAGCCTTACTCATTCTGTCTGAGCCTTACTCATTCTGTCTGAGCCTTACTCATTCTGTCTGAGCCTTACTCATTCTGTCTGAGCCTTACTCATTCTGTCTGAGCCTTACTCATTCTGTCTGAGCCTTACTCATTCTGTCTGAGCCTTACTCATTCTGTCTGAGCCTTACTCATTCTGTCTGAGCCCTGTTGCTTTGGCAGATGAGCCAACAGTTAAAGATTCATGGTCTGTAAATGCCCAACCATTATCATCACCGATAGGAGCCAGACCATCGTTGGGCCAGGCCATCATGTCCCGGAAAACTTTGGCAGATGGTGACTCCAGTAAGCATAGCGCTGCATTTTGCAAAAGTCCCCTTGACTACCCCGCTTTGAAAAGATTGGAGAAGTCATGGATGCACTTGAGCATTTGATAGAGCGGTTACTGCACTAGCAATCTGGATTGTAGCATGAGTCAATGCTGAGAAGTCAACGCCAACGACATGCAACCGCAAATCAATCAGTAGCATCTCTAGAATTGTCAATATCCATAAAGACTTGAGCACAATAAGTTCCAGGAGTGTCCAAAACATCCCGAGCAACATGCTCCTCTGCATCTATGAATAATTGAGCCTCACCAGTTTCCTCAGCAGCCCTAGGTTCTCCTAGTTCTCAGGAATAACCACAAGGGTCCACGAAAACCATAGGCATAATGGTCTCCATAGGCATAATAGTCTCCATAGGCATAATAGTCTCCATAGGCATAATAATCTCCATAGACATAACAATCTCCATAGGCATAACAATCTCCATAGACATAACAATCTCCATAGAAACAATGTATCCCGCTGAAAATCTGTGTTACCCCGTGTTCAATTGCCTGTTCAATGTTAGTGCCTCAATAAGAAGCCTCTGATATACCCGAAGCTGAACAGCAGCTGTGGGCTGCGGCAGTAGTCTCAGTTGCTCTCAGCGAGATTCAATTAGTTTTAGCATTGCATTTTGCAAATGTCGAAGCAATATGAGCAGACAAGCATGCTAGAGAAGATCGATTCACCACGCGCAACCTTGAACACGAAGGTGACATGCCCAAGGCGCATTTCCGTCGACTAATGGTTGTTCGGAAGATGCATCACGGGATACTTCCAAAGAGCCGCATGCCGGCCACTCCCGGGCTTCACCATCATAGCCTGCTGAGCTCTTCCGTGGTGCGCCCACCATTCGGACATGAAGGCGGAACTTCATATACCCAAAGAGGGAACTGGGTTCCCGAATTGATATTGGGCTGGACCCTATTTTTGAAAAATAATCTTTTTGGGCTGTAGCCTTTTCAATGCAACAGCAACATTACACTGGAGCCACGTAACGGCTTAGAGAATGAGCCACCCATATGCATCGGCGTGTCACATAAGCTTGGGCCCAAAATCACCCAGCGTGTGCCATTGAATAGGGAGAGGGGGAGAGGGGGAGAGGGGGAGAGGGGGAGAGGGGAGAGCATAATCGGGCCAGGAACAGTACACTAAGCAAAGCCCCAAAGGTTGCCTCCATGCACTGCCATGTTCTTGGAATGTTGGGGGTGAATAGAGTGGCACTGGTGGCTGGTGCATCTGACAAGAAGTGCGACACCGGGTCGCGGCGGATCACGTGGGCTGGGCTCCATCCTCAACGCTATCCTCTACACACTGCACCGTCCCTCACGGTCCCTTGATTGCACCCCTCCACACTACTCCTAGCACTGCACCTAGCCGCACGCTCCCCCATCATGAGCCGTGATACCGACTTCATAATTGCCGATGAAGAACCCGAGCCGTTTCCCGAGTTTGGCGGCCCTGCACCGGAACCAAGCCAACCCACTTCTTCCCGCCCCAGCGCTCCGAAGCAAGATACCAGCCGCGGGCTTCCATGGACCCCCAAAGTGGACTTGTCGTCGACATTCACGCCGTTTGTTACGTCCAGCGAGTTCCAGCAAAATAACACCATTCGGGAACGACAGTATAGCGGAGGCGATACGCTAGACGAGCCTGTTTGGCATACCCTAAAAAGAGACTTGGCCCAGATTGGTCGCCGATTGGCTATTGTGGTGTGGCCGGCACAACTCCAGAAAATGGCTCAGGAGCAGCAGGCTCGCTTGGTGGATATGGCGGCGCAAAAGGGCATCCATTTGCCATCTCTGGTCATGCACGCCGTGCGCCCCGTCTCAGAGGACTATGGCGGCGATAGCCACAACGAGACCCAGGTTCTGCTGGACTCGGTGGTGTCGCTCGACTGGGACTTGTGGGGCCCGCTTCTTTTCTCTTTGGCGTATTCGGTGACCATGGGCGCTGCCGCCCCAAACAAGCAGACCAACGTCGTGTTCTCTGGGACGTTCTCTTTCATCTGGATCTTTTACTTAGTGGTGGGCATCAACATCCAGCTTCTAGGCGGCTCGATCTCGTTCTTGTCTGCCATCAGCGCCGCCGGCTACCTGATTTTCCCCATAGTGTTGGGCGCTGTGCTCAGCACCTTGCTTATTCCATGGAGACTCGCGCGGCTCTTGTTGATGCTAATGTTAATGATCTGGAGTGTATATGCTGCTAGCATGAGCTTGAAGTGCCTGGGTGTGTTGCCAGGGCGTATTCTTTTAGCGTTGTACCCGGTGATTCTAATGTATGCCACGTTGTCGTGGCTAGCCGTGATCACATGACCTTGAGATAAATACACCATTTAATCAGCCGTTCCGGCCTAATGGCGTAGTGTAAATTTCGGAGTAAGATGGTCGCCCAGAGATAACTACTTGGAAATGCAACTTCATGAGCTATCCCAACAGGTCTAAAAGTCCAAGCTTTTCAGAATGCGTTCGATTTCGTTGTGGCCAGGCTGGATGCTCGCGCGTCCGGGCGAGGGTTCGATTCCCTCAGCGTAACATTTACCGTGATGAATAAATTGGATGTGAACAATCTCTGAGTGTTGCCAACGGCCTCACGTAGATTACAAACCCTGCCTTCCTACTGAAAATGTTCTTTTTCCCGCACTTGCGACCGTCGTTCTAAACCTTGTAATGTATTACGCTACCTATACTCCATTTGAGGCGAAGTGTCAACACGTCACCGCCGGGCATCACGAGTTCTTCGCACGTCTTTTTTGCCTCTCCATTTTGGCAATGTGTTTCAAGTCGTCTTCACTGGGCTCGAAAATATGCCATATCGTGTAATGCGGCAAGCCTCCGACCCGGAACCCCATGGCCTTGGCGAGCTTGCCGAAAGCTTCGGTTTCTGCGTGGTTCCAGAGCGTGAATGCAGGAAAGTTGACGCCCTGGCGGAAGATCTTGGCCTTGGCGAGAATAGAAACGCCGCCCACGCCGTCCAAGTCCACCACCTCGTCCACGTTGCCATTTGCATCTCGAATGTAGGCCAAATGCACTCTATAGGTGGGGTACTCGGCGTAGCCTTCCACAATGACATCGTCCTCATGGAGCTCCTTGGCAAGTTGGAGGGCAGGCTCCGACTCGACCCACGAGTTCAAGTCGTACGGCTGCTCGCTGCCCAAGTATGTGGGCAAAGGCCTCCAGATGTTGGGCACCATCACGTCGTAGTCATGCTTCATCAAATCCTGTATAACCGTGCCGGGGCAGGTTTCGATATCCACGTCTCTCCAGTAGACCCACGAGTGGTAGGGTTGGAGCGCATTGGAGGTAAGCCAGTTGCGGGCGCGGCCCATGAGCTTGCGCCGAATGCCCTGGACCTTCACCGCGTGTCTGTCGGAGAAGCCTTGGCCAATGACCTGGCCGAAATCCTTCACGTAGATGGAAACGGACCGGAAGGGGACACGGTATCCTGGATGGTACAGCTCCGGCGAGTTGTATGCCTTGTACACGTTCCGCATGTAATCCTCGTCCATGTACGACTTGTACAAATCGCTGGTGCCCTTGACGTTGGCGTCTCGCTTGGCGGTTTCTAGCGCCACCAAGTCATCGGCCAACGTGCCGTTTTGCAAAGCCACCGAGTACTTGAACACCGTCTCCAACGTCGAGTCGCCGGGCGAGCAGTCCGACACCAAAAACGCAATGTCGATTAGGGAGTGGTCGTACGTCAAGTTCATGAGGTTGTGGAACGCCATGGGCAACACGTGCTCTGCATTTCGCAACGGCATTAGAAACAACACCACGTCCTTGTCGCTTCCGCCTTGGTACTCGGCGAGGTCGTAGACCTCCACGGTGTTCTTGAAGCTCTCCTCCGGGCTCTCGGCTTCGGCCTCACTCGATACTGGCGTCACGCCATCTTTGGTAACTGAGTATACCTGGTGGCCCTGGTCAACCTCCGGGAGGCGGGGTGACGACCGGGATAGGCGGAGGAAAGCCAATATAAATATTAGCACCCCAACTGCCATCAAAAGCCGCTTGGTGGCTATCCGAGACGGGCGCTTGGGCTTGAACTTGCTGTTGTAGCTGATGTTAGTATGCTGAGAGCTGGGGAGCCATGGCGGCGGCACTGTGAGGTCTATCCCTCGTCCGCGTCACATGAGGTGGGACGGGGGCGAAAGAGGTCGTACATACACAGGAAGATCGGACTTGCTCCGTTTGAGCTTGTTCATGGTGATGTTCCGATGCTATGAGGCGCCAAAAAGTGAAGACACGAGGTGGAATTTGATCGGCGGTGCATGCAGGCGCGCGTCTCTGAACAGGCTCACCACGATGCTTGGAAAAGCTGTCTAGTCTTAAAATAGATGACAGCTTCTGGTCCCGATCTTTGATGTGAAGCGTACTTGGACTAGGTATAGTTTTGGATGCACCCATTATTGACTATTTTAGACGTCATATTGAGTAGACACCGTTTTGGGTAGACACTGCTGACTAGGCACTGACTAGGCACTGACTAGGCACTGACTAGGTACTGACTAGGTACTGTTGACTAGACACTGCTGACTAGACACTGCTGACTAGAAACTGCTGACTAGAAACTGCTGACTAGGCACTGCTGACTAGGCACTGCTAACTAGACACTGCTAACTAGACACTGCTGACTAAACCATGGTTTTGAGTAGGTCGTTTTTGACTAGATACTGGCTTTGAGTAGGCCGTTTTGATCAGACACTGGCATGAGAAGGCCGTTGAGCAGACACTGGTATGAGTAGGCCGTTGAGCAGACATCATTATTCATTCGACGCCAATCTTGACTAGACACCATACTTGACTAGGCACCATACTTGACTAGGCACCATACTTGACTAGGCACCGTTCTTGAGTCAACGCCAATCGACACCATTTTAGGCGCCGTTATTGAGTCAACCCCACACAACTCGACACTATTTTAGGCACCGGTCTGTTTGGGGCATCAAACCGCTGTAGAGACGTACTCAGTCTTGGTCCTCGGCGTACGCAACCAGCCATAAACATCAATCGCCCCCCTGTGTTCGCAATTCAACACAAAGTGGCACCGTTCCTCAGAGTCTCGTATCACCACACACTAGAGCCGTTGACTATCCGCCAAAACACCGCGGCACATTTCGGGCACTTCACCGACCTCGGCACGTGCATGCCTAAACAACTTCCAGAAGTTAGTCTTCCTCGGGATCGAACCACTTATCTCTAAGCGTGTCCCAACACTCTCGCGCGAGCTTCGACGCCTCTTCACCCCCGTTAGCAGAAATCGCTTCGACATAAACCTTGAGCTTGGGCTCAGTCCCTGAGCCCCTGCATGTGAATCTTACCTTGACACCATCCTTCTGGAGGGTCCCCGTGATCATCTGCGATTTTGGGTCCACCGGTAGCAAGGGCTTGTTGTCGGGGGTGGAAGAGTCATAGCCAAGTGTCAAATCTCTCCATTGCACCACCTTAAAGGCCCCGATATGCAGGGGAACCTTATCGTAAGAACCACGGATGGTGTGGTCGAAGATGTGTGCCGTCAGGTCGTCAGGCTTATAGTAGCCGTTGCACTCCTTGTACCATCCGTAGCGGGCATATATTTGCTCCAATTTCTGAAAGGGATCAATGCCACTATTGGCAAACCACGCCTCGTAGAGCCGCATCCATACCACCGCCGCAGCAATGCCGTCCTTATCGTTGACAGTCGGGAACATGTAGCCAATGGCTTCCTCATACGCAAACGGAACATGCATTCCGTTTTTCCTGAGGTCGATGGCCTTGTTGCCTATCCACTTGAAGCCGGTTAAGGTATCCACGTAATGGCACCCATTTTGAGCCGCAATGGCACCCATAAGCTGCGAAGACACTGTGGAGTTGACAAGGTAGGTGTCAGCGAGTTGGTCTTTTGGCGTGAGCTCTTCGATGATGTAGGCTGCAAATAAGGCGCCGACTTCATTTCCGCTCAATGGGCGCCACTGGCCTTGGTTTGTACACACCCCCACAGCGAAGCGGTCGGCGTCCGGATCGTTTGCAAGCACTAAACGGGCACCAATGCTCTGCGCCGTTTTAACTGCCAAATCAAGAGCACCGGTCTCTTCGGGATTGGGGAACTTCACCGTGGGGAAGTCGGGGTCGGGAGCCCTCTGCTGCTCCACACTGTGATAGGATATCCCGAATTCTCGGCACACACGGGAAAACATCTCCTCACCGACTCCATGCATGGGCGTGTACACAAACTGGAAAGACGTGTGTAGGTCAGGGGCCAACCTAGTCTTGATGGCGTCCACATACGCTTGCGAAAGCTCTTCTTTGACAAGCACCAACTTTCCAGTAGCCAAGCCACGCTCGAAGTTGCGAGCCACGTCCCAAACGCCCTTTTCGAGCCACGGCATCAAATTTGCCTCAATAGAGGCTGCAATCCCCTCGTCATGCGGAGGAATTATCTGACACCCGTTTCCATAATACACCTTGAAGCCGTTATCATTGGCGGGGTTATGCGAAGCAGTGACCATCACTCCCCCAGATGCCCCGTAGTGGTCGATTCCGAAGGGCACCAATGGGGTGTGGCATAGCCCATCCATCTCAGCAACCTCTGGCGGGAGAGTCCTCGTGCTGAGAGATGCGCTCGATTCGGTAGATAAATTTCTCGACCCAAGGTAATAAACATGAAACCCAGACGCCAATGCCACACTGGCAGTAATCTCTGCAAATCTCCGGGAATGGTGGCGATGGTCATGGCCAATCACCAAAGAAAGGTGGCTTGGGGCTGAGCCCTGGGCCAAGTACGCCACCAAGCCTTGCGAGGCCTGCAAGACAGTGACATCATTCATATGAGCGAATCCGGATTCCATGGAGGAGCGAAGACCCGCGGTTCCAAAGGCGATTCTAGGGGCCATCTTGGCGCCAAGAGTTGCGTAGTCTTTTGCCGCATGGAGACTCTGGATCTCTGCCCGGGACTGCACATTGGGGTCCACGGCAAGCCATGCTTCCACAAGGGCATCCAAGGATAAAGTGTCTATCATGGTCGTCTGCCAGGAGGACCAGTTGAGGGGGGCTATAGGGCTGTGGGGAGTGGAGGAGCTTGCGAGGGTGGCATGACGAAGGCGCCTCGGCTGTGTGCAGGACAAAAGGTTTTACCAACGGGTGTCTTCCACGCTGGGGCTTTTCCGGGAAAAGTACGTTTCTGATTTGTTTCGCTTTGCATGCGTTATATTGCGATGCGTTCCAAATGCAAGCTGCAGTTAGAATGCTGAAATTGTTCAGATGTGTGCTGCAGTGGTCCCGGAGGCACGGGCTTTTGATGAAGTGACTTTCCATGAAAGAGTAAGTCGGAATGGTCTGTAGTAAGCATGTCTGAAGCTGTCCGACTGGCCGCGGTACGAATATAAGAACAGTCTATAGTCTGCGTAAGTGTGCGTAAGTCTCGGTCTATAGTCTGCGTGACTCTGCGGGAGTCTGGGTCGGCCTAGGGTCTGGTGAGTCTAGGGTCTGAGTCTAGGGTCTGAATCTAGAGTCTGGTGAGTCTAAGGTCTAGGTGACTGTCGCAGACAGCCCATGCCGTTCACTCCCCTTTGGGCGTTTCAGAGGAACATCCTACCTAACCATTGCTTCTCTTGCTCTTCGAGTGCAGATATAGACCTGCAGCTGGATGAAACACACCCCGGGCTGGCGCTGAATCCACGGAATAGGGCCGGACTCGAACCACTAGAGCTTTGGGTGTGACTCTTTGGACTGTATTGTAAAGTGTGCCATTATTCCCCTGTGGCGATTGAAGCTTATTGGCCAACTCGTTACCTGCACGCGCAAAACTTTTGCTAACACTCCACTTTCAAGTAGTCTACCATATTCCACGTTTTAGTCCATAGGCGCCAATATTTGGCTCATCCTTGTCTTTCTCATCCTTGTCTTTCTCGTCTTTCTCATTCTTGGCACATCTTTTTCTCATGCTTTGGCCTCAGGTCCCAGTTGCAGAGAATTGGTGGATTTCGGGTTCGGAGCAGAGCCCAGTGTGAACGTGATTTTGTACTGCACAAGCCGGCCTTGCTGCACCCCACACACCTTCAACTCGGAGTCGGCGTGGAACTGATGCACGGACGAGGCCATGGACATGGACGCCAACACACCCGCCACGCTCTGCACGTTTTCTCGCCAGCTCTTGGCTTTCTTGGTGTAGAGGTGCGCCTGCATGGAGCCCCCATTTGCAGTCACCAACACCTGGCACGACGGGTCCAAGGCAAAGTCCGTGGGGCCCGCAGCGAGCGCAAACGAGTGGACAATGGAGTTCTTGCGCAAGTCGAAAACCACTACCGCAGAGGCCTCCAGGCACGCGGTGGCAGCCACGAGCCAATAGCCATTGAGAGCGAAGCGCACCTTGGTCACGGTGTGGCCGGGCTCCACGGCAATCTCCGACACCTTTTGGCGCGTGGTGATGTCGTAAATAGCAATGGCGTTGCCCTGGGAGATGGCGAATAGCGTCCCGTCCACATGGATATCGGAGGCATGAATGTCTGAGTCCACGCGGACCCCGGCTATAGGGCCGGAGGGGTCACAAATGTCGAAGGACCTGGTGCCGACGGCCACGAAGAACGGTTCCAGAGGGTGAGCAGCAAGGCCCTGAGTCTCGCTGGCCTCGAAGCGTATTTGTGCGGTTAGAGACTGGATTTCGGCGCCGCACACTCCAAACGCCATATTGTCGGGGCCCGAAAGATACAGCAAGGCGGAGTAGATTTGTGGAAAGCTGTGCAATGCTTGGTGCGTATTCAAGCACCAGACATTGGTTCCGCTGGGGCCCGAAACCACGGCCTCAGTTGATGTGGCATTCACGGCATAGACCTGTGTGTCCACATCCACCAACACCTCTGCACCAGAGATGTGCACCTGGGTGGCCAGAGAGACCGTGAGGGGGAACTTGGCTTTCTTGTGCACTTGGAAGAGCCGCTCCCGGGCCAGACTAAGAGCACGGACCATGTTTACCTCTTTGTTTTGCGGTCCATCCCGGGGTCCTCCATCTGACAGCTGTCTATCTGCAGGCTGCTCTCCGGGCTGTCCATCTCCAGGCTGCTCTCCATGATGTCCATCCCCAGACTGTCCATCCCCCTGTCCATCCCCCTGTCCATCCCCCTGTCCATCCCCCTGTCCATCCCCCTGTCCATCCCCCTGTCCATCCCCAGTCTGTCCATCTACCCCCTGTCCATCTACCCCATTATTCGCCGCCCCAGCACTCGCCAAAGACTCGGACAACATCGTCAATGCCTCACGAGCCTCATCCCGCTCCTTGGTCACGCGAGCAATGACTCGAACCGCCGCGTCGTACTTGTAAAGCGCCGAGCTCAAATCTTGCCGCACCGCCAGGAGGTGTTTTCGGAGCAGAAAGGTCTCCAAGGCCAAAGCGTCCCACTCGTTCTGGAACGCCTGGAGCATTGTGGGAATGGAGTTGAACACTGGCGGCTTGGTCTCGCCATAGGCCGGCTGGTCGGTGCGGAGCACCACAAGCTCGCTGGCTTGCAAGGGCTCGTCGGAAATGGGGTCCTTCCCTGCGGTGGCGATGTACGACTCGATGAGTCTCTTTTCAAAAACGGCCCCGCTTTTGGGCGAGGCCACGGGGGTCGTGGCCACCTGCCCGGATAACGCACAGAACATCTTGGGTGGTATTGTGGTGACCATGTGCCCATGCGCACTGATCATCGGCACTGATTGTGTGGTTGCGAGCCCGCGCCCACACTGCGGTCTTTGTCCATCCCACCGCCACGCCGTCACTACCGTACACACCAGCACAGTAACCGCCCAGACCCACCAGACAAGACATAGTCTCGCCACCAGTCCCACCGTGCGGTCGCTCATTCAAATCCAGAAAAAGTGGCTTCCCGCCAGAATCTAGCCCAGAACGCCCGTACACCACAGCAGACCCGTACACCACACTGCGCGGCTAAATGTGCAGGTGTGCAACTGCAGAGTCTTGGACAGATGGCAGTATTGACAGGCTTTTGTGGGCAAAAGTGCAGTAAGGGGAGGATTTTTCTATGTGGTCAAAGGGATTAGGTAGGGCGGTTATGCTCCCTGCAAGCGTAAGCGGTGCAAATTCTCTGTTCCGCAGCCTTCAAGGAGGACCGTATTTTTGAAAAGTGCCCGAGCATCCCACGTGACTCTGCATTTCCGGAACTGAATCTTGACATTTTGCTGGAAGGGAACATCAAGATAGATCAATGTTTTCTCTGGCGTACTCATCGAAGCAGTGGTGTTCAGCTGAGTTACGCCAAAAGAGACCTCGAAGGACGGCATACGGCGGCCGAAATGCTGCGGGCGCGCTCTATATGCAGGACAACAGTCAGTTGAGAAACTACCAGCGCGCATAGGCGAATGCGCTAGACTTTTAGTCGTATACTATGCTTCCCATAGTGTGCTATATGTTTATGGCGTTTCCCTTTGTTTACATTGAGGGTTACTCATGTATAGAATTGGGGCTCCCTTTCATCACTTTAGACATGACTAAACTAATAGACAAGCTCCAATCCTATTCTATCAGAGATGTCAATTCCTGGAACTAGGAGCTCTTTTCGTGCTGGAGGGTCAGAGCCGATACTCCTGTGTTCACTTATCTTGACCAGACCATGAGAGGACATAACATGGGAGAAGACTATCTGAACATCTCTCCTTGGTTGGTCTATGGTGAACAGCAACAGATCTGAACATGCAGGAAACGCGCCAACATGCAGGAATAGTGTCTCAACACTCGGTTTGACCAGGTGGGCGAGCTATGCTCAGTCTGTATCAACAGTATGGCTGCTAACATGAACTTGGACCGTGTCCTTTTATGCAAGTGATCCTTGTGCTTTTATGCAAGCAGCTCACACTGCGCAACCCGTCTTGGTCGCTTAGTTGTGCCTTTAGGAAATAGTGCATGCAGAGAACCAATAGAGTGGACCATGACGATAACCAATGACGAGTGCAATGGCAAGACTGAGAGCAAGGTGTGCAGTCCGGCTGCAAATTTAATCAAGCCCAGTCCGCACATGCGGCTCGATCTGCTGGAAATATAACTAGACATCTTCACGACATCGTAGGAGCTATCTGGACTGCAACCACCGCTGGGCGTTCCATGGTTCACCACGGGCCACCCAACCCTGCCATCTTGATGCAGGGGCCGAGTCCTCTGCTGGTTATCCCTCTGCTGGTTGACCCTCTGCTGGTTGACCCTCTGCTGGTAGACTTCTGCTGGTAGACCCTCTGCTGGTTACGAGCCCTGCGTATTTCCTCACGTTATCGGAACAACCTCTTGGGGCAAGAACAAGACATCTCTGCAAGAAACAATTGCTTCTTCTGCTACTTGATCGTTTCAGCCGGCTGATCACACAGAAGCCGTTAATTTCCTCGGTCTCTTTCTTGGGGACCTCGCCAAAGTCCAAGGTGGCGGTCTTCTTGGTTTCGTTATCCACGGTATCTGGAACCTAGAATCGAATTTCCGCCCTTGCGGAGCTTCAGCTGTTGCCGGCACATCTATTCCCCCTGTCGTATTGTCCATGCTCGAATCTTCTCAAGCTCTTTTTGTCTTGATCCCGTTCGGACCAGCGACGGGTCCCCTGACTGTATAGGTACTCCTGAGGGCCCAGTCTCAGCCAACCTCGCCTCGTTTGCCGGCTGCTTATTGACGCCTGTCACTGATTCATCTCTTTTGAGCCCAGTTCCTGGCGTCAAGAGCCCACTAGTGCAAGTGCTTTATTGGTACCCTGCATCCGAGAGTTTCGGCCCCGAGGCTCGTTCTTTTCAACCCAGAGAACTGCACCATGCAGCAAACACATGAGTGATGATTCCAGTGAAAGAATATCCGTGACCGCTGCAACAGAAGCCTCTTGTTTTGCTGCATGTCCAATGGCTGTCTGACCCGTTGGCAATCTGCTCTCCTCGCATATTTGAACCGTTTGAGTTGCCGACAGGGTGAATTGTCACCCATTTGAATCTTCCAGCAATGAGTAATCTTCCAGCAATGAGTGACTTGCACATGGGGTCTGACCAAATGAGACTGCAATCACACAGGCACGCACGCGTTTCAAACAGAGAAATAGTCAGAAGAACTCAAATTGAAACACCCACTTATGTTATTCCCATGGCTTCTGCAGAAGGAGTTCCCTATCAATATTCACTCGAAGGCAAAATCTGCCACCCAATTGAGGAACAAGCAGTTCATCCAACCCCAACCATTATTTGGCTATGCTGTGACGTCAATTTGAACCCTGGCCTTTGTAGTGTGGCTCCTCCATCAGCCAATGTAGTCAAAAGATCGTGTCAAGAGGGTCCGCAACCACCTTTGTGAACACGAGAAGATGTTATCAATTCCCCACTGAATGCCAGCATCCAGAAGTCCATGGTTCGGCCACGATACCAGACAAAGACAGCAATCTCGCCTTTCTTCACACCACTCAAGACTACGTCCCGACGGCCGTTCATGGGACATGGTGGACTATATCAACTTCCTCATGGTGATTGGTAACTTAAGTTCAAGCCGATCGCCAGTGCTCAACTGCACCACAAACCGGAAGTAGTACATGCGGATCACAAAACACGTCTGGAAGCTCGGGTTCAAGCAGAACTCGGCGGTGGAAATGTATCCAGGTGGAAGCCGTTCTTTTCGCAAGCTCTTCCTTTCTGCCTTGAGCGTGTTGAACGAAACGGTCAAGTGCTTCAGATACGACCCATTTGGATTGCGGTCGAGAGCAATGTGAATAAGCTTCTCGTTATCGTGAATGGTGCCGTTTTTATCGATGAGCTGGGCTTCTCTTAAGTTGAGCCTGTTCTCTTTTACACGAGCGTTGGCCAAGGAAACCATATCTTTTTGAAGTGAGGGCTCAAAGCGAAAGTGCGGCCCGCCCACGTCTCGAGCTAGCTCAGACAACTCCTTGCCGTATTGCCGCATGGGACTCTGCACGATGTGGAAGAAGTTATCCGTCAGCACCGACTCTAATTTTGCCGACTTGTTCTTAAACAAAAGGTCGTGGCTAAGTTCAATGGGGAACGGGTGGTTTTCCGTCTGCATTGTGAACACCACAAGCTCCGTTTGCACCGATTTTATCGCCGGTATCTTGCCTCCCTTGGTGTCTGCAGGCTGGAACAAGATTTCCATCGGTACTTCGATCTGCCATAAGCCTTCTCTCCCACTAACATCATCGCCGAAGCGCTGGGGATGTAGGTAGTTAAGGACATACTCGGTGCGAGGACTGCGCACCACAAACATGCCCCGATACTTTGGTGGGCGTAAGACGCTGCTGCTCATGATCGGTATGGCCACCTCGTAGTCTTTAAGTTTGTGAATCTCCACGAGGCTTTTCTCGCTGCTGTTTTCCGAGCGGGTGTATAGCTGCCGATTCTTGTAGGACTCGTGGCTTGTCTCCGGATGCAGATACTCGTCGCACTTGGCAATGCACTCCATGTATGCCTTTTCGCCAAGCTTTTTTGCCTCCTGCAACGCTCTTCCTTGGCGGATCTTTTCCTGGATTCGGCCCACAAGATTATCGTAGAGCACGCGAGCAGTCTCATTGTAGATGATCCTCTCTGATTCTGTGTCGGCATCTCGCTCTAGTACGAGCCGCAAATACGAGGTTGCTTGCTTGAAAATGATAAATTCATCACCACGAGAGTCAGTTAACTTGGTCTTCAGGTCGGGGGAGTCAAGCACATCGAACTTGGAGGCTTTTCCGATGAAGCGGGCCATGACTCCGTATGCCACCGAGGAGTCAATGAAACTAAAGTCTTCGATGGGCGCATACTTCGAAACCCAATTGGCCCGCTCTTCATCGCACAACCCCAAGGACGGCGGCAAGAGGGTGTGGGTCGGGAGATTGTGATCGTTGCACTGGGTATCCAAGAGGTTTTCGGGGATTTTGAACGTGAAAAGGCGCTTGTACAAGACACCCGGCTCAATGATGCGATAGTTGATGACGTTGGCCGAGTTATCGATGGGGTCCACCAAGCTCTGGATCTCGTAGTGACTCACTTGCTCGTCCAAGAGCCTGCATATTTGCAAAGGCGTCCAGGAGGCGGCAAAATCATACATTTCCAAGAACGTTTTGATGTGCTCCTTTTTTTTGATGACATTGCCGTCCGTGGTGGTTTTCTTGACGATAAAGCGGCCTTCGAAAAGCACGTAGAACATCTCGAACGGAATCGGCTGCCCCGAGTTGTTTTTGAGGAGCACGTAGCCGTGCACGTAGTCGCCTTGCTTGTACTCGAACTGCAGCGGGTCAATGACCTTGGGGGCCACGCCAAGCTGCACCACTTCCTCGGTGAAATGCACAGACACCTCAATGTCCCGCAGCACGGAACCATTGGAGTCGGAGATGTTCCGCAAGTTGTTGATATTGTCCAAAATGGTTTCCCTCCAGGTGGTGGTGGACTGGTCCGCCACAATCACCGAAGCCGAGCTGGAGGAGTCCGGGTCAAGGACCGATGGTCTTGGGTGGGAGTCTTCAGCCATCTGGTCGGTCACCAGGGTGGTTCCAGGTGACAGGATGGCTGTTGTGGAGGGCAAGCCCGAGCGGGACGAGAGGGTAGTCTCCTCATCGGGATAGTCGGGCGGATTGACCTCTGCATTGAAGGTGGCATGGAACATGTCGTATGAAGGTAGAATGGACCACACGGGGTCTTCTTTGAGTTGCTTCTTGTGCATTTGGGTGATGAAGCTAGCTGATGTGATGACTACTGTCGACTGAAGATGGCAGTGTGATGGAAACGATGAGTGACTGATGGCTGATGACTGACTGATGACTGACTGAGGACTGACTGATGACTGACTGATGACTGACTGATGACTGACGATGGCAGTGTGATGGAGACCAATGGGTTATGAGTGACTGATGGCTGATGACTGATGGCTGATGACTGATGGCTGATGACTGATGACGACCGATGAATAATAACCAACCCGCTAAGCACTGTATCAGACGAGGGATCTCTCTTGCCTCCTGTTCCGTAAGAAAGGGATACAGGATGTGTCACCGCGGAAAGAGGAGCCGCGCGACGCGAGGGAACCGCTCTCGTTCACAGTTGCAACCGTCCAACTTACCCCCCTTTTCCCGAGTTGTTGTGCAAACTGCCCGATGTGTTCCGTTAGAGCCTCGATTTCTGGCATCTCTGATGGTAGGCCTCGCTGATGCGTCCGCCATTTGGCCTGAAAGGCTGTGCAAAGGATGATTTTGAATGATTGGTTTGTTGAACTGAGTGCATGTTTGATTCCTGGAAAGCCCTGGAACATCTACTTTTTGCTTGCTCTTGCCTCGGATGTCTAGGTGCCTTGGATTCCAGCGCTATGGCTGGAGTACGCTCCACTCGTGTGAATTAGGGGTGACCGAAACCGTCAGTTGGATTTGGGCTACTGTGAATAGATTTACATCCTGCAAGTCTGAAGCCTTTAATTTACATCCTGCAAGTCTGAAGCCTTTAATTTACATCCTGCAAGTCTGAAGCCTTTGTCAGTCTCGTCACAGAAAAGCAGGCTCTTGATTTTGCTTTTGCATTATTATATTTTGCTATTTCTAAGCATGTCAACTATGCAGTCAGATTGGAAGCCTGAATAGGAACGAAATGGTCTTAGTCACCTCAATCGTGCAAGCCATTGATGAAATTGTGGCATCCACAGAAGATTCCGTTGATTCGGAGCTTGGCTATGGCTTGCAGTTCTTCCCGCCGGTGTTTAATAATCTCTTGCAAAGTTGTCTGAAACAAGGGGCTGAACAAGTATCGGTGAAATTGTTTGTCATTGCGCACCATGAGCAAATTGCAGTCAAGGATGCTTGGATCGGCTTAGTTTTTCTTTGGACCCGTTCCAAGTGATTGCCAATCACGTTCCTGAGATCACCAACATCATTTTGACTGTTCTTGAGACGTATCCAGAAGATAGTTCTCACGCCAAAGCCGCAAGCTCTGCTCTATCAACATTCTCGTTCGTCCGAGGCTTGCCAGAACGAGATTGCTAAAGCTTTGAAAGCAGACCTTTCAGTCTCCTGGGCATTGATTCTGACGCCATTGCCATTTGGAGGGCTACAGAGGGCAAGTTGTCGTGGATGTTTTGGAGGCGGCCAAGCCTAAGAGAGTCGAAGATAAGAACTCCAAGGACTATGAAACTCGCAAATGGGAGGGAAGTTTAAAGAAGGAAATTTCAGCCAAGAAATCTACTCTGAGAAAAATCACAAGAGAGGAGCAAGCATTAGTCGATGGGCAACTTGCCAAAGAATCTTCCATACGTGCCAACATCAATGCTATCATCAAACGCTTCATCCGAGCATTCACCATCATTACCACATTCAGCGGCAATTCGGATTCTTTGAATACTGGTGGGTAGCTATGGTACAGCACCTCGGTATTCGATCTCCTAGAGCTTTTGAGGCATCCCCTTCCTCATGATTTGGAGAAAAAGGCACGCTGACATTTATTGCTGCGTCGAATGAAATTAAAGCCACGCTTAACCCTTTAGCGGAAACGACCGGTACCATAACTTTGAGGCTTTATCCATCGAGGCCGATCTGCCAAGGCTGGATCAATGAGCATTGGTGAGGCAAGAAGGGTTCAGCGGAATCCCAATGAGGCATTAGCCCACACATGGACATCGATGGTTTATGGAATCTTACGGTACGTGGAATCGGAGCCCATGAGACGCTCTGGACTCACTCCAGGTCTGACCAGGACAGGCGCGACAGGCTGTTGATTGGATATACTCAACTGGGCCTTCTTCTTCAACCTTACTGGTGCCTTCATGTGTCGAGAGCTTAGCCCCAATCCGTCGTCTCGGTCGACCTGACGATTCAGGTAATAGTGACGCTTTTCTGGCACCTCCAGGAAGCTTGGGTCTGGCCTGGCCCTTCCCAATCCGTGCATGTCCAAATTGGGTGGGGGTTTGAGTGAGGTGTCTCCGAGAGTCGTGACTGTCATGAACCACCCCTCGTATGTTGGTTGTTGCGTGGCTCCCCCAACCATCGACCACCTTCCCGAGGCTATTTTTGGTTCCGGTGCCACCAAATTGCACCCATGTGTTCACGTGAGCCGCCAATTCCGGGGTTTGTTGATGCCATTGAACTATCTATCACATGCGGGAGCAATAGCTGCGATCGTTATACATGGTGCTTACGAAGCTTCTGATTACTGCTTGTAGCTCAACTGTTTCCAGTTTATACTGTCTTGTATTTTGGAAGTCAACTAGAGCGGACAAACCAGACTGCGCACACTACCCTGTACACTATCCTGTACACTATCCTGTACACTATCCTGGACCATTCAGGTCTAACTGTAGCACCAAGCCAGGGCACCGATCCATGTTCAGGGATCATGTCTAGGGACCACTGCTGGCATCTTCTCTCGTCGGTCAGGGCTTGTGGTCATATCTGATCTCATTGGCCCGTGTGTACCGATGCCTGGGGTGAAAACAGCCGCAGCAGTAGCCGATGATGCTCAAAACAAGAAATAGAAGGGCGGCCACGACCGCAGACCACGAGAAGGCATAGAACTGCACCGACAAGTACGCCTTGGCGCCGTATTGCTTGACATTGTCGTTGACAATGTGCCGCACGAGGATGTACGCCACGGTGCTGAGGATGGAGCCCACCAACACCACAATAAACACCAACAACATGAGCATGAAGTTGCAGCACGAGAGAATGGAGCTGTTGGGCGTGCAGCACATGCCAACCAGTTGAAATATGAGCGAGATGAATGCAAGGCACGCGCCGGCCAAGATCAAAGCGAACGCGGCCACCGTCAAATTGTGGATGAGCGTGAGTTTGTCCTTCAAGTCCCCCGGCAAGCCCAAGTTCTCGTAGGAGATGCTGGACGCTAGCGCCACCAACTGCGCAGCAAACGAATCCGACAACCCGCCAGTGAGACTGGAGATGCCGTTGGCGTAGTCGGAGATTTTCTGCACAATCTCGTGCTTGAAAAGAGTCAATGGGTCGAGCTTGTAGCCGGCCTTGGGCTTCGAACAGTAGGTGTAGTTGACATGGTTGTTCAGAAACGACTTGCCAAAGCGCCCGAGTTCCTTGATCTCCCGCAGGCTGTTGCCCTGGATGTTGCCTTTGCAGTAGCCCCAGAAGCCCACGTTGTAAAAGTCCGAGAGCCCGAGGTCCGACACGTTGGCCTGGCTGACAATGTCCGAGAGAAGGCTGGAGATGTCGCCTTCGAAATCGGCCGCCAAAGATGCCAATGACGATGGGATCGACACCGTCGATGCAAACTGCTCCACCTGCGCCACAATGCTGCTGGCATCGGCCGTGGAAAGGGCATTTGCAATGGCGGAGGTCGGAATGGAGATGCCGGAATTGGCGTCCGTGAGCCCTGAGGCAAGCGACGCCACATCGGCGCCGCTGTTGAGCCCTTCTAGAAGGGACGTGGCCCCGCCCAAGAGGGACGTGATGCTAGCCACATTGTCTGCCCTGGCCTCAAGCGTCTTGGAGGGCGCCGCTTCGACATGCACGGGGTTCACGATGACGTCTCGCTTGGAGCTGGCTTCCGTCAAGATGGCCAGGAGGTTCAAGTTCGAGAGCTGGAACCCCAACAAGTAGTTGTTGGTGAGGTATGAAGCGTTCTTGTATGAGCCCACTAGCGACCACACGGAGAGCACAATGGTGGCCACGGTGAAGAAGAACACGAGCAATCGAAAAAACATGAAAGAACGGTGGGTGGTGTAGGAGCCGGCGGGGGAGGTTATGTTTAACCAGGAGTTTGTTTGTGGCCAGTGTGCAGGTGCGACAGCAAGTGCGAAGCCGCGGGATGGAAGAGATGATTAGGACTTGGTCAAACGAATCTGGTCAAACGAATTTCGTCAAACGAATCTGATAAACCAAATCTGGAAAAACCAATGAACCAAATCTGGTAAAACCAAAAAAAATCTGGCAAAACCAAAAAAATCTGGTAAAACCAAAAAAATCTGGTAAAACCAAAAAAATCTGGCAAAACCAATAAACCAAATCTGACCAAAACTCAGAAATCAGAAATTGGTTCAGCAGGCAATGTTGAGCCACGTGATGCAGTAGCCAATCGTATAGTTTCCAATGGCTGGACTCGACAATAAGCGGCTTCGCAATCGTGGGATTTTGTCAAAGGCGCAAATGTCCAGATGTCGCAAATAAAAGCCCAAGACTATGCGGACTGGGACCAGGTCGCGTATATGCAGGGCGCAGTCGTGTAGATGAACAGGTTGAAAATGCAAGGGTGGCAGATGCGAGCGGGTGGGTGTGGCGGGTTCGGTCGGGTTCATCGTGGAATGGCTCGTTTTATATCAACGGCTTGAAGGGACTGTCACGCATGTGCTGCGCCAGCACTATATTTAGATGCGCACCCCGTCTTCGCGAAGCGGCGAAATGCACCTCACAAAGCTTTGCGAAGTTGGCATGGACACGCCTTTAGCAATACTTCGGGGAACCTTCATTGCGTGCTGGGCCAGGAGACTGAAAAGGGCTTCTTCAATGGAACGGTCTAGGAACGGTCAACTCCGGTCGATGCAGGAGACTTCAAAGCGGCCAATCATCATTGGCCAGTTTTTGGCCGACCATAGAAGCGGTCATTTTGCTGCGTGGTGTAGACTTCGGTGACTGCGGTGACTGCGGTGACTGCGGTGACCTCGGTTGAAGGCACTCCCTCTGGATTTCGTTTCCGGTTGCAAAGACGTTGAGCTCTTCCATCTCTCATTTACCCGTGCTGCATTGTTTGTTTGCAGCCGGAATGTAGCTTGGCCTCAAGGCACCGGTCCCTATTTTCTTGGCTGCTTAGTCGGTCAAATGGTCCAATTCATCTAGAAGCTCTTGCTCGAGCTCATCGAGATCTTCCCCTTTTCCCTCCCCAGCCACTTTGCTGCGAAACTTCTTGCCGCCCCCATCATCTGAATGCTCTGATTCGTCATCCGTGGTTTCCCTCTTGCGCTTGTTCTCACTGTACAACCCCCGTAGAAAAGAGGAACCCGAGCTCTCCTTTGATTCCTGGCCTGCATCTTCCTCCATGCGGTCCACATCATCGTCTTCATCGTCGTCCTCATCTTCGCTGAGCCCAGCCAAGAAGTCATCAACTTCCGCATTAGCGTCATTAAAGTCGTACTCCTCAATCGCAGAAGAATCCCTCCTCTCGCTTGCCTTGGCCTTGTGCCTTTGTGCTTCCAACCCCTTCTGGTATCTCGATACATCACCTGCCGAAACGTGCCAATCTTTATCCGAGACATTTATCAAAAATCCCTCCTCGCTGACTTTCTTCCATTGGCTGAGACACAGGAAGAGCCAGTCGGGACTGACGATTTTCACCCCTGGAATAGTCTGTTTGGCGACTCTCACCTTTAGCGTGAGCCCTCCCTTCACAAACGAAGAGTTTGGGTCTCTGCACACAACATGCGTCACTTCTGGATACACTTCATTCACCACACGAACTCCAAACTGCCGGCTCCAAACGACAATGTCGGCATTGTCAATACTCATACCCAAGGGAAGAATTCCGGAGAAGAGCACCACAACGCCCTGGAGACATTGCCGCTTGAGCTCGGGAATAATGGTAGCCAAATCCGGACGGCCCTGGTCTCCCTGCTGCTCCAAACGCTCGTAAAATTTGTCATGGATATTCTCCAACGCAGCTCGTAGCGTTATGAGCTCCGTATCGTCATCTCTTAAGAGACTCTCCTCTTCTTCTTCCTCAGGGCTTTCGGGCGTCGGCGTGACATGGTCATGGTTGATCCTGTCCAAATTGTGTTGCAATTTTGCCAACGGACGCTCATGTTGCTGTTTCTCCACAAGCTGGCTGCGTGTCATCACTTGTTCTTGAAGAAGCTCCTGATTGTTTTCGCCACCGCCTAAATGGTAAATGCGGTTGACTGGAGAGTTGACTTCTTCAATGTCTTCGGTATCTTCTTCCATAGGACCAGCGCTCTCAGGCTTCTCATCTGGCTTCGTACCATTGGTGTTTCGTGTCTCAATCATTGAGTCTGGATTCTTGGGAGCTGTGGACGTATCCAGCAAGTCAGATTGTTCATGTGACTCTCTTCCGATTTCGAGGTTCTCTTCTGTCTCTTTATCCACCTCTTGGCTAGACTCTTTCGCAGTCTCTGCTCCGGTTGACTCTTTAGTAATGTCTGCCCCCACTGGCTCTTTAGCAATGTCTGCTCCCGCCGGCTCTTTCAAAGGCTCTACTCCGGCCGACTCTTTCGAAGGCTCTGCTCCGGCTGACTCTTGCGAGGGGCCTTCACCTATGTCGTCCATGGATTCTAGCTTCGCAATGGTCTTTCTTTTCTTAGAGGGCCCCAAAAGCTGGCCATTCTTCTTGGGCAAGAAACTCAGGTTAATATCGCCAATCCCCACAAAAAAGTCGTAGGGCACGACCTTAATCAAATTCGGCTCCCACTGCCACACATCCCCGCGGTCATCTATTATAGCAACCATCGACTGGTCGACTGGAAAAAGACGCTTGAGGTTTTTGTGGGTCAACAGCCCACTCTCGTCTCGGCTCAAAATGCGGTCGCCAAAGAACCTGCGGTCTGGATCGATGATGTTGGCAATTGCAAGCGCATAGCTACGCGTTGCCATGGTGTAGATGTGAAGCTCGTAGAGCTGGAACACCCTCAGGAGAAAGTCCTGGAGCCCGGGGCGCAACTTCACATAATACCAGCATTTCGAAGCGGGCGGCCGAGGCCCCGTCCAGCCGGCGGGCAACACAGGCTCCTCATCCAAGCAAAACGACCGCACGTCCTTCACATATGGGTAATTGGGGTTGCGCACGTCGTGCTGCCACTCGCCCACGGTAGGGTCCACCGTAGCATGAATCACAGTTTGATCCAAGTCCACGACCAAGATCAATTTGCGGTCCTCCACCAATTTGAGCGTGCTTGAATTCTCAATCTTGGCCGCTTCGTCCATGGAGATCTTGAGCCCCGTGTTGTCGTGTGACATGGCAATCGTGGCTCGGTCGTCATAACTATAGCCCGAATAGTCCTTCTCGTCCTCGACTGCTTTGCCGCAAAGAGCACAGAGTCCACCGTATTGAACGGTATGCGTACATGCCTCGGCGATTGTGTACAAAACCACGCCGCTGTGGGCGATTTCCTGTTGCGGGCGAACGTTGACCAGCACAACCTCGCCCTCAATTGGCGACTCGAACGTGCCGACTCTCTCGACGCGCACTTTCCGCGGAGGTTCTTCCCTCAGGTTAGGGTCATCCTGGTAATCCCAATATTTGTATTTGAGGAGAGTACAGTGTTTCTGGACACTTTGACCAGAACTGTAAAAAACTGCGCTGATGGTCACCGGGAAGGGCACCGACGGCTGCAATTGTAAGGTAGTCATGAGAATGAGTCAAGCTGGGATCGCGAAGGGTTAGCTTGAAGAGTCAAGGCGGGAAGAAGCGAGTTAGGTTCAATTGTGTGACGATCAATTGTGTGGCGTTCAATTGTGTGGTAAGCTTCAATTGTGTGGTGAGGTCCAGTTGTCGGGCGATTAGGTCCAATTGTGGTAAGGTTAGCTTCAATTGTCGTTGGTTGGGTCCAGTTGTCGTTGATTTGCCCGGGCGGGTTAAGGATAAAAATCGGAGGAAATGAGAAGTTCGAGCCGTAGTGGGACTTTCTCTGGGTCTCGTGGTTTGGTATTATCAGCGAATTAGGGACCGGTTTCTTCTTGATTCTTCAGCTGCTGAACTCTAGTAGGATTGATACGATGGATGGGGACGCGAAACATGTGTTTTGTATCGCGCCCCGGTGTACGGGTGTGGCCCGCGGATCTGGTTACTGCGGGCCCGGCTACTTATCGTTCGTCGACAATCTGAGGCCTGGGTTATGTGCAGGCACTGCAAGTGGAATTGGAAAAAATAGCTCAACATGGTGATTTGGCCCCTATGCAATCTCCGGCGTATGCTTCCGGTTTAGCTGCGAGTTGCAGCTTCATTCTCGGGCCTCGCCCTGTCAAAATGACGCCTGTGTCCTGCATACCTGTTGTCGCCGGGATGTGTTCGTGTCCTCCGCTGTTAATTTGGGGCGGCCGTAGTCCATTCGAGGGTCGCTCTTTATCACTCCAAGTCCTGGAGGTCATCGGAGTCCAAATCCAGGCCCCACATTCCGTTGTCTAAATTCATGAGCAGACCGTCAGCCCCGCCAGCCACGGCCCTTTCTTGAATTTCGGCCCCCGGAGCCACCGGAATAGGCCCGGCTTCAAGCGGGCTGTTCATGGCACTGTGGCTTGTGGGCAGAGGCGGAGCCAGATTTCCCGCCAAGTCAGCGTTATGCGCCTCCAACTCCGCCTCGAGATCCGCTAGTTCTGCATTTGACTCTGAGTCCGCCGTGAGGCTAGCCTCGTCCCCGAAATCAAACTTTATAGCGGCCTCATCTGGTGCTTTGTCTTCTTCGAAAACAATGGGTTGATTGCCGAATCCCTCAGTGCGCATTTCATCCTCACTGTCCTCCAGGAGACCTGCTTTGGCGTCGAGGTTGAATCCGAATTCGTACACCCCGTTGCTCTGTTCCTGTTCCTTCTCTGCGGACCGCTTCTTCTCGAGCAAAGCTTGTAGTGATGCTGCCTTGGCCGCCTCGGCCTTCCGCGTGGCCTTGATTACCTTCCTAAACCGGCTCTCTAGTACATGTTCAAAGTACTGCTTATCCTCCTTGGTGGGGACTAGCTTAGCGGACGAGGAATAGAGCGTCTCTGCCTTCATGAAGACGTTGTTTTCTCGAAGCTTCCGGCGCCGCAGCATCTCCACTGCAAAGCGCTCGTTTGCAAGCCGCCTCTTTCTAGCATACGCCACGAAATCAAACCGATTCTTGGGTTGATTTGCCGCTGCCAGAGATCCGGAGGCTTCTGCCGTGGGCGGAGACCCAGCAGGTTCTGCTGCTGCCAGACCTCTGGGGGCCCCGGTGGTGGGCACATGCGACGGCTCTTCTCCTTGAGGATGCTTCTGAATTTCATCCTCGTGCGAGGGCGTTTCGGCGTCACTCAGAAGATCTTTCCCGCCTGCTAGACTCATGACCTCCTCCTCGTCAAACTCAGACTGCTCCAGAGACTCTAGAGCCTGCTCAAGCGAGCCGCTCCATCTTGCCTCGTCGTCGTCTATAAGTTTGTAGAGCGAGGCCTCGTTGAGTCGCGACTCGTCAGCCAACTTGACTTTGATCTCCTTTAGTTCCAGAAGTCTTTGCATGTAGTCTCCCGTCAGCGTGTAGGTAAAGTCCGGCGGCAAGTCGGGGAAGTACCCGGGGATGTAGTTGCGAGGCCTGTTCTGCCTGGGCACCAAAGCGGCGATCTCATACTGCTCGTTAGCATGAAACACCAACGACGGGTCGTCCTTGTCCAAGTGGTAGTGCTCGGCATTGTAATCTCGTAGCATTTGGTTGAGCTGCTTGCTTATAGTGTGCGCCGAGGCGGTTGTGTTGGGGTTGAGCGTCTTGGTTCGTTGGTACTCTTCGTACAACTCTGCGGGGGAGATGTTTTGAGCTTGAAAGCACATTTCGAGATCGGCCATTCCGGGCACCCGATGCCGCTGGACCTCGGTGAATTTGTGAAGCGACTCTATCATAGAGTGCATGTACTGGCTGGTCAAGTCCGTGATTTCGTCGAGGACTTCCGCAGTGAATCTAGGGTTGTTCTTGGAGCTTTGGATAGTGAGCCCCACAAGTTTGCGTAGATGGAAATCAACAGAGTCCAAGTCATCAACATGGGAGACGGGCTGGTTTAGCTGGTTGGCGTAGAGCCCTAGCCTTCGGCTGGGCGGCGGGATGTTCAGGTCTTGATGGTTTGATGACATTTTCGGATGGTCTGGGGACGGCGGATTCTGGGGATGGTGATGCGGATGGTCCGAATGCGGAGACGCATCAATCGGGATTGGTCCTGGTGAAGGTGTATGGGATGCGCCTGGGGCCGGACTCGTTTCCTGGCCCGCCATTGTTGTGGTGAAGGGAGTAAGCAGAGTGTCTCTAGACACATATTGTGCCGCGCACGATGTCCGCCATGGCGCTCGGTGCGCCATCTTCGTCAGCTAAGGCGAAGGTTGATTTCTGTCTATTACTATCTGCACTCCATATCTACGATTGGTATAGTCTTGCTGTAGTCTGCCCGGGTACACTTAACGGCACTTTGCGCGGGGGGGTGTTAGAAAGCCGACGACAACAAGTGGTCGATAGCGCCCTGAACATTGCCGCCACTTCTCCTCAAGGCCGCCACGTTCAGGTCAAAGTCAGAAAAGCCCATTTCGTTGAGCTGCCTCAACTGGGTCTCGTATTTCTCCTCGGGCGGTCTGTTGTCAGCAGGGGCAGCCGCAGCCCCGGAAAAGGCATTTAAAGCAGGCATGCCGCGGAACATGTCACCAAAGTTGGGGGCGGCGCCTCCGGAAGCTGGCGCCGACCCGGAGGTGGAGTTAGCGTCCACCGTGGGGTTGGAGCCCGGAGCAGGAAAGGCCGCGCCAGCATCGGCACCTTGGTCCTGGAAATTGCGCGAGAGGTTCATCATGGACCGCAAGCTCTCGGGATTGGACAACATCTCGCGGAACATGGGCTGCAACATCTGGCGTGCCTCGGGGCTCATATTGCGCAATTGGGGGCTCTGGCTGATCAACATGTCCATCATTTGAGGATCCAGCAACATGGCGTTCATTTGCTCCCGGAACATGGGGCTGGACATGACGGACTCGAGCTGCTCCGGGTCAGGGAAAGCGCCCATGCCTCCGTCGGGCCCGAACATAGAGGCATTGGGCAACTGGGCATAGCCCGCATAGCGGGCCCCGGTCAAGTCGGCCAACGGGTTGAAGGAGCCCTGGCCCGCGGCAATGTTGGATGGCACAGCAGAGGAGGCTGGTGTAGAAGCAGAGCCCTGCGCCTGGGACGACAGGGGATTGGCGACAGCATCGGCCTGCGGCTTGGCGGCCTTGGCACCACCGCTGCTTTTCACCAAGTGAATGCTATGTCCATCTTGGATCTTGTATGAAGCCACGGTCTCCGCGTCTTTAAGCACTTTGCCACTATAAATCAAGCGCTGGTTTTCCGCAGGCACATCGGCCTCACCCAGGATGATCACTTTTAAATCTTCGATGGTGGAGTCGGTGTCGACCTGCACGGAGTACTTTTTGTCACCGGATGACTTGATTGTGATTGAAATAAGCGTCATTAGCGTCGAAGCAGAAGGACTTGGGAAGAAGTGGTGCAGGGGCGGCGAATTCTGGGGCTCGCTGAGAATGTTGGTGAGCAGCTGGCGTGGGAATGTACAGCTGGCGTGATAATGTACAGTTGGCGTGGTAATGTGCAGTTTGCGAGCCAGAGTGCAATTTCAGTACCGGGCGGTGTAGTTGTATTAGGAGGATGAAGGTGTGGCAGGAGGAAAGGTGATGTAGCCGTGCCCGCGACTGTGTTCGACACCTTTCGAATTGGTTCGGTGCACACCGATAAGCGCGGCCTGCACCTTGGCCTCTCCCCATGAACCAGTTCCCCTTAAAGCCCGAGCAATCGTTGTGGTCACGAGACAGCGGCGAATGAAGCAAGCTTGCCACCGACTGCCAAAAGCGGGTACGTTGGGTTTGTGCACCCGGCTCTGGGGTTCATAAATAGAGGCAGTTCCTGAAGGGCCGCTGAATCCGAGGAATAAACACACAATTACAAAATGAGCTTCTATCTGAACGCCCAGGGAAATGGCGGGAAAAGTTTGCTGAGATTTGGTATATGGAGAATGTGTTGTCGGGAAAAATGTGTCTGCCAGGTGCCCTCAAAAAGGAATCCATGGGGCGTACAAGGATGCCAGGTCAAACCGGGAGTCAGATGTTGAATTAGGCGCTTTGGGCAGAGCCGCACCGTTGGTTGTCATGGGAGAGACCGCATGAAATAACCCTCACTTTGGCTTATCCTGTCTGTCAAAATGGCCCAAGGGCGCACCCATGGACTTGCCTACACCACGACCGGTTGGAAGGACAAGTGTGAGTGTGCGCATGCAACTGATATCAGCGGCGTACGTCGAAGCAACCAGTCGAACGTATGAGCTGGTGACTCGGAAACTAGCGGTAAATTTGTGGCTGGGGCAAGAGGAGCCCAGTCCGGCCCCTAATTTTGGGCCATGAATCCTGGTGCAGAGGATGGGATTGGATGCCAGAGAGCGTGATATACAAGGCAATAATACGAGGACAGCGATACTATGAAGAAAGCGAAAATACGAAGACTGTGATAGTACGAATAAAGTTATATGCCAGAAAAGATTGCTAATTCAAGGAAGGTGGAGTGCTCAAAGGATCTGGCGAAAGTTGAGAAATCTAAACCAAAGAAAAAGACGGGACAGTATATCACCGTACAGCGGAGATAAGTCCAAAAATGGCGAAAATGCACTGTTTAAACGGGCCCGAATCCAAAGGAGATGATCCGAAGATGGTGGAACTCCAAAAGATGACGAGCTTCACAATCAAAGATGACGATTATGGAGAGTCGAAAACAACGTTGATCCGCAATAGGAAACTCCACGCCCGAGGAGCGGACCGTCACTTGAAGAGCCCCGCATCGCTGATACGAAGCCAAATCCTAAAGAAACGGATCATGTGCCTCAGCATAATGTGGCTAAGCCGAAGGGGCGCAGTGATCCACAAGATGGTTTAATCCAAAGCGGATCAGATCCAGTGGAGAGCTAGAAAGGAAAAATGCTAAAGGGACCACCCAAAGCCTTTCGCGCTAGACTCCCGATCCAACGCCATTCAAGCTCCTGCCACCAATCACACATTCATCACTGTTCACTGAATACACCCTTTCTGTCTGATTCTTTCAGTTTGGTGAGAGAGGGATCCATTGAAGTTTTACGCCGAGACATTCAAATATTGGAGTTTAATAACCCCAAGTCTCGGAGAACCGGCAAGGAAGAGACCCGGCGGTCAAACCCCTTTTCGCCCGACACCAGCCCTGATCCATCCCATACAGGCAACCCCATCGCTGATGGCAACACGCAGCTTCTATACTTTGACTCGAAGAAAACCTGGTCAAGTATTGGGGCTAATTCGTCAGTTCTCTATGACGGGTGCGGCTCTGTTCGAACCCGGAGGGTAAATTTGCACCCAATCGCGGCTGAGGAACGCTGAGAAACGCACAGTCTAGGAAGCTCGAACCACCTAGACAGAGACAGCGTGACCATGCAAACCCAAATGATCTGGAAGTGCTTTGAAAGAGATTCCTTCGAATGGGGCGGCCGGTGAGACAAACCGACAGTTATCAAAGATGTTCGGAAAATTCGGAAAAGGTTCAAAGAAAGTCA
This sequence comes from Metschnikowia bowlesiae, assembly GCA_002370295.1. NCBI lineage: Eukaryota > Fungi > Ascomycota > Pichiomycetes > Serinales > Metschnikowiaceae > Metschnikowia > Metschnikowia bowlesiae. The sequence goes on along the minus strand of NLAK01000006.1, from coordinate 234,708 downwards.
GCAATGTGCAATGAGAAAGCACACCATAAGCTGAAGAACGCGCTCAGGGTGCATCAGCCAAGTCCGCGTTATAGCATGTGCTGGGGATCGGACACTGCTCCGCTACAAGGGAAGCGGGAGTTAGATGGTAAACTGCATCGCACATGGGATACTGCGCCTCAGGAATGTCTCGCCTTCTGCAAGTGATGATGCAGGAGTTCTGCCTTGGCAGTGATGATGCAGGAGTTCTTGGCAGTGATGATGCAGGAGTTCTGCCTTGGCAGTGACGCCGTAGCTTTCAGCCTTACCTTCGTCCCATCAACACATTCTATCATGTGCAGGTACACGCCTGGGGGGTCCCAAGATAGCCCATCAAAGAATATGTTAAGCAGTTGCCGCTCTCAAGGTCTTTTGCTTATAGCCCCCGTGCCTTAGCGTGGATTGGTTGCTGGCTGGCTGAATACTGGCTGGATGGACACACCTTGGCCATCGTGAGGCGTGTCACTCTAGACCCGCCGGTCCTACTGCCTAGACACTTTGACCCGGCCCTCTCCTCGCTGGCGGCTTGTCTCATTGCTCCGTTCGGGGTGATTCATATCTCTTTTCGGTCCGTGCTCTTCCCTGTCCAGAGCAGAAATCCTCGTGGCGCTTAGTTGAGCGGAACACTCAATTGCACCTAATCTGGAGCAGTACTATGATTGGCTTCCCGAAGACGAGGAGTCGTATGAATCCAATTTCCAGACCAAAATAGGCCACATCCTATATGGCAAAGTCTTTGTTCAGTATCCATGCTTTGTCAGGAGCGTCGCTGAAAGGCTTCATGTTATTCACCGCATCGTGAAACCTTTAGAGGCTTTGCCTGGATGTGTTCCAGGTGCGGTGTTTCACTACCGGTATATGGTCTTTGACAAATTGTTGTCCGCAGCAAAGACCGCTTTATACTGTCCTGAGTCCATCAAGGCATCAAAGACTCAGGGATCAATCACCCGAATGCAGCAAGGTAGTTCCCACCTCGTCGTTGGGACAAATAGAAGAGTCGCAATCAAAGGTCCAACCAATGACAACAAGGTATTTCACGAATGTTAAATCCGGCCCTAGCCAGTGCATCCCTCTTTCTTCATTGCCCATCCCAAGGGCATTGAAACTTTAATGAAGAACTGGATCAATGAAAAAACCGGATTTTCTATAGCTTACAGTATGTGCTATTCTGAAGGTACTCAAGCCAGAGCTAGACGAATCAAACAGATGAATCTCACATACTTTGGATGATGACGACAATTCTAAGGATCATGTGAATTAGATGATTTCTCATTTCAACAAGTGGATTTGTCAGATTCGCCAATTGCGCTGCGACGTGTGGTTACAAGGCGAAACCGTCGGCAAAGACGGTTCCAACTCCGACAGTCTCTCTTCGAGGCTTGGACGTGGGGCCACCTGCTGCAGCTTGTGGGATGCAACGCCGGGTTAATTGGACGCAGCCGCCACTCCGAACTAGCCCGATTGGGACCCTTGGGCAGTAACGACGGCACGGGACCCTTGGGCAGTAACGACGGCACGGCCGTGGCCAGTCACCCCTGACCATCCAAAAGGCGGTGCATTTGGGCCGCCGTGCCGTCGTAAGGCGCCAAAACGCTGTGACGCGGCCTTGGCCAGTTTCCTATAGAAGTGCAGGCGAACGGCCTTGAGCCATCAGCGTATATTGTAAGCACTTGCCTTAATTAAGGAGCTTCATCGATTTAAAATAATAGTATTTCATCATGTTATAACAAGCATAATCCAGAAGCAGTCACATGAACTAGTACCATTGTTTATGTATGGGTAGCACACGACCCATGGGTGGCTGTCCCTGTGCACGGTCCGACGCCCTCTGCTCCCCCTCCCCAAGGTCTCGACCGACGAGCTGCTAGAGAAGGCCGAATCCGGTCGACCATTCGGCACGACTAGCCCGATGTCCTAAAGCGGCCCGATGTCCTAAAGCGGCCCGGAGACCGCAGTCGGGCCGACTTCTATCACTCGTAGATCCCTCTCGTTGATTGGTTTTCAACGAATCCAAATGTTTCCTTTTTGGTGTCGTAACTTCCGACAGGTCTGACTCCGGGTCGATTTAATGCGTAGTTTGATCCGTCAACTGGACATCTCCTACTTTATGATGTCTATCGCGCAATATTAACCAGTGTGCAAACATACCCTTCTATCCATGCCTTCTACTATGGCTCATGGTTGCCTCTACCGTCTACACAAGAACCACCCAATAACCTCTTGTATCCTATGGTGTGTATCCTACGGTGTGTATCCTATGGTGTGTATCCTATGGTGTGTATCCTATGGTGTATTTGTATCTGTTTGATATGCTAACCAACTCTTTACACACTTGGTTTGTTGAATCCACCAGGTACATAAAACACAATTAACCTGCGGGGTGCGGTTACAAAGACTGTCGATACCTCACCTGGAAAGCGGAGGGGCTAATGCCGACCTCCGAGACCTAGACGAAGAACACCAGGTGGACCTTGTTTGGTGCAGCGCCGTGGTTTCTCAGATGCAGGACAATCAGATAAACTACGGAGGTGAGACATGCCAAGAGTGTCCACCGATTCCAGACCCACAAGAAATACTTTTAGTGTTTTTTTAGTGCAGCTTCAAGTGAGACTTCCCTTGAATCCTCAGAACTCAATGGAGATGTCTACACATACCTAGAGGATACCATGAAGTCTATCCTTAGCTTTGGTCAAAGTCACTCCCATTGAAAACTCTATGGTAAATCTGATCATCCAAGGTATGATCCGGATAAAGAATACAAGAGATTACAGGGGAGACTCATGTCTTGGAAAACGGACCGTCTCGTGGAAAATGGACCGTCTCGTGGAAAATGGACCGTCTCGTGGAAAATGGACCGTCTCGTGGAAAATGGACCGTCTCGTGGAAAACGGATCCATCTCGTGAGCACTCTTCAAAGTCCACTCCAAGATCCATTAATGTTGGATCGTACCCTACGAACAGGACGTACCTTCACTCATCAGATTCAGATAGTTCGTCCGATCTGACGGATCAGCCAAGCCCCCACTCTAAAGGTACGTTGCGTACGAAGAACACCAATTGCAAGAGGGCCCCGCAAGAATAAACACAATGGCGAACATTTTGGCAAACCTCGTGGCAAGAACAACAACAACAACAACAACAACAAGGGAAAGGCAAGCAAAATGAATCATCAACTGGGCTGCGCAATAGCAAGGCTTGCCTGTCTACAAATGATAATACGCCTTCTATCAACTCTCTTCTGTTCGAAGTTCCTCTTCAACCTATTTTGTTCCATGGTGTTTCTTCTGTTGTAGCACTAAGTGCTATCAATTTTGAAATTAGAGTGGACGTTGCATCAATTTTGAAATTAGAGTGGACGTTGCATCAATTTTGAAATTAGAGTGGACGTTGCATCAATTTAGAGTGGACGTTGCATCAATTTTTTGAGTTTTGACTTCCACAGGATAGGTGAATTTCCATTCATTATGATGTATCCAATTAGGACGTCTTTCATTTACTTCTTCTGAAGCTTAGCTAGCGTCGGAATATGCACAAATCGCCACTTTGGCCTACGCATAGCCAGATTGGAACTGGTTGGGACACGGCCGGCCGCCTCACTGGCTCAACAACCCCAACAACCCCACTTTCTTTAAAGATGGCGCCCCACGCAGGCAGACACTGGTGCAATCAGACCCCAGTACGGGCCGGGCCTTTTTTACCTGTCCAAGTGTGGATGGTCCCTAGTTTCAGACATTTGCGAGAAGTGTCGCAAAAGGGAATGATAAAGTTCCTAGGGTTTACACTGAGACAACTCCTGAAGGTTTTCGTCGACACTACGAAGGCTCATCCGAAAAGATTGACAAACTTCAAAAATCTCTCGATGGGCAATTAGATAAATACATCAAGTACTGGGTTGCTGTCCCTGCAATCTTTAAGAACACTGTTCTTAAAAAGAGTGCTGTTGATCGGGAGGTTTTACCTAAGTTGATCGGGAGGTTTTACCTAAGTTGATCGCCTCTGGAATCAAAGTACATGGCCATCTTCGTGGCCCTCTGTTTCGTAAGCTTTACATCAAATCGACTGAGGAAGACGTCATGCCCTCAGTCAATTACTGTGTTGCCCGCAATTACTCACGGGACCAAATTATAAACTATATTCAAGGCGTGACCGATTGCCGTTTGAAGTCTGTGAATGACCATTTGTCCTATCTTCACCAAGTTCGTACTCTTGAAGAAGGCACACTATCGTACTAGATGTCTTTGACTCCATGGCAAGTCTTACAACTTGGGGTCTCATCGATAAAGCACCTTCCAAAAAGGACTCTTCTACTCAATTTACGGACACCGAGCAACCTTTGTCTAAGCGTCAAAACAATGGCTTTCAGGTAAATCAAGAAGCGAGAGAACATTGGAGGGTGACAGAGGAGCGCAATAAACTTTCTGTAATACCAAGTGATGAATGGGCGTGAAACGAAGGGTGCGCATATCGTGCCCTTGAACATTTAAGGAAGTTCCGTTTACAGCTTCAAATTGGGACACCTCAGCCGACACGAAATGGGAAAGTAATGATCGGTCGGAAACAAGATGTGCGCTAGATGCTGAATCCAACAGAAACCTACATTCGAAGTAATCGGATGTTTCTGATTCAACGCTGGCTGGTCCAGATGGCCGTTCAACCATACTATTAACTGTTTCTTTGGCCAGAGACTCAGAAGGTTAGATTTTTGGTTCGAGTTCGGATTGTTGGAGTTGGAAGAATCATCAACGAATACACCGTCGCTAGTACTTGACGCCAACCACTACAAACATAACATTTACTGTAAATGCACTATCTCTTCTCAGTATTTTACCATGCAATTGTAGAGCGAGTCGTTCCGACACAGGAGACACTATTCTGGTGTGGAAAGTCAAGCTGCAGTCAATGTCAGACTCGCCCAACGAGTTTGCGCTTTGTCAACCAGTGAAGAGCCATGAAGAAAGCCTTTATAATAGAACCAGGAGAATTCTATTGTGATTGGCGATCTTGGCGGTTACAGGTCATAAATATGGGGCATATATGCATGAAACAGGCCCACCACAGGTACGCTGGCCATGGATACACAATTGGGTTGGGACATGGTGACAAAAGCCGTGATGCGGGCTTTGCTTTTCATGAGTGATCCTCTTATATAAGGGTCATCGGTGCACCTAAGCTGGACATGACCAGAAGTCTAACAAGAATGGTTTGGGCGCATCTCAACAACAGCGGGCACAGGAATACCTCAGATGTGTCCAAAACCAAAAATTGCATATTGGACTCGCTCTTTGACAAAATTCCCTTTGCAAAACGACGCCGGTAGGGCCATTGGGGAGATGAACCACCGTCGAAGACCAAAGCTGAGAACTGGACAAACTTGGGTGAACTGGACAAACTTGGGTGAACTGGACAAACTTGGGTGAACTTCTCCATCGGCATAAGCACATCCTGCGCTTCCTAAACGGCGTGGCGTGCTCTCGCCTGTATACGCAATGAGATGTAAGCTTCTAGCGGCTTGCTGTTATGGTGTTTCCACGAACAACCTGGGAGGCCCGACTATTTGGGGCTGTTCTCACGGCCAAGTAGGATCTCACCCGTGAATATCAGTGATGGTGTTTTAATGGATCCCCTAGATGGGGCCTAGTCGCTTGGCAAAGGCTCTTGCTTGAAGTTGGGTGTATCCAGGGCTAGCTGAGTCGTGCGGTCTTCAAATCAAGTACAGGTTTATTCTTTCACAGGCCAAGTGGAAAGGTCACTCATTTCAGTTCTAGACAGTGGGCTAGTCTTGGCAATTCGGCCATGCTGTCACAAGTGCTGCAACTGGCGCCTCAAGTCCAAGTCCAACAGATGGAAAAAGGGCAAAGACCTTGGTCTCCACGGAGCCACCGGCGATTCTGCCTCTGAGCGCACATCTAAAGTAAACTTGACCTCTTCAGCCGCACATGTCTTTCGTCACGAACACGTCTCTGGAAATCGTGCCTGAATAAGATATTCCAAGAACAAGCACGTGCCAGATTGGGAAGTGAAGCACCAGCCTGACCTAGTGAAGAGCACATTCACGAGCTGGGTCATGGCAATGGGCTTGAAGCGACCAAGGCCAGGTGCTTGCATTTCGTCACCGTCATAAACCAGTGTTTGGCAGAACAGTCAGCAGAAAAATCCGGGACTTCAATCTCTAAGCGCAGTCTTTATTCTCTCTAAGCGCAGTCTTTATTCTGGCGGACACAAGAAGGCACTGGGCAACCCTGGAACGTTCCATTGGGGTCGGTGCATGGACAGCATTGGTGGATCAAGTCGCCGGTGACCAGCAGGTGCTGGTGCCAGCGTAGCGGTAGCAACGGCCTGTATGTTAGCGGTGGTGTCGGCACTAGGGCGTGGAGGCCGCGTGGTTGATGGCTGCGAAAGGCCCGTGGAAAAGCGGGCCCGCACCCGTGCACCGCCGAGTATGGCTTCGTCTTTTGACTAATGCAAGAATTCGTCCTGACGCGGGGCTCTACACGGGCGCCTTAGCTGGGCTGTTAAATCTATGAATGCTGCTATTAATGACATTGGGCGTATACGGGCGTCTGGAAGCCCGCAGTCTTTTGAGGGATCCAGCAGGAGCAATCTGTGCAAAACAAAGGCTGCACATGTGAAAAGTGAACGTGAATGAATGTGAATGTGAAAGTGAAATCTGATCTGACCTGAACAGAATTCTCGAAAATACAGCTCGCGAGTCCCTAAGATTTCTGGTGAGTTCAATCGTGAACAACTGTGAAATCCACGTCCGACATCGAGATCCACATCGTGCACGACATTAGCTGGTGACCTTCGCCTGTGCAAGCTCAACACAACGGGACAGCGGGACAGGACAGCGGGAGCGGGACAGGACAGCGGGATAGGACAGCGGGATAGGACAGCGGGAGCGGGACAGGACAGCGGGATGGGACAGCGGGATGGGACAGCGGGAGGGGACAGGACAGCGGGATAGGACAGCGGGATAGGACAGCGGGATAGGACAGCGGGAGGGGACAGCAGGACACAGCACTCGGCCATGGCACTCGTGGGGCTAGAAATTCATTTCTTCGCCTCCACCTTTTCCCCACAGCCGCGGCACTTGTAGGCCCTGGAGCCGTCCTCGAAAAGAGTCAAGCCCTCGCTCTGCATCAACGACCACTCGCCCTTGGCCGGGATCTTCTTGCAGGATGGGTTGAGGCACCGCGCGGCCGTCTTCTTGTAGCGTAAGCCGCACGAGTTGCAGAGCTGGCCTTCCTTGATACTCCACGAAGGCCTCCAGCATGGCGACTGGTCGGACCCACACGAGATGCAGACGCGAGGCGCGCCGTGTGGGCCTTTGGGCAGCGTCCTCATCAAGTCCGCGCGCGTCTTCTCCCGGATGGACGGCGGCGTGATGGGGATGAACTTGGTGCGCGAGGCGGCAGGCTCGGGCGACGTCGGCGTGTACTCGAAGCTGGTCTCTGGTGTGCCCAAGGCGGCGTGCGGTTGCGAGGGCGACGTGCGGGCCTCTTGGCGGGGCATGTGCGCATGCTCCTTGTGCACTAGCTCGGGAAGGCCCGCTTCCGACCGGTGGCTTTTCCTGGGGGAATGCACTTGCAGGGGATCTCTGCCTTGCGATGTTCTAGGATGGCCTTGAGAAACTCTTCTGCCCTGAGAAGTTCTTGGATCGCCCTGAGAAGTTCTTGGATCGCCCTGAGAAACTCCTCTATCGCTCTGAGAATGGCCTGTTGAAACTCTGCAATCTTCTTTTGATGCATACGGCGTCTCGATACCAAAGCCCCGATATGGCGGCACATGACGAGACATGTACCTGGAGCCAGTCTCAAAAGCGTGATACTCGTTCCCTTCCAGACCGCCCGACCGCGGGAGCTTGGCCCACGGCAGAGGGCGAGGGCTTAAGCTCTGGCTTTGGCTCTGGCTCAGGCTCTGGCTCTGGCTCTGGCTCTGGCTCTGGCTCTGGCTCTGGCTCTGGCTCTGGCTCTGGCTCTGGCTCAGGCTCTGGCTCAGGCTCAGGCTCTGGCTCTGGCTCTGGCTCTGGCTCTGGCTCTGGCTCTGGCTGGGCCCAGATTGCTTAGAGAGCAGCATGAGCGAGCGCGCCAACTCCAAGTACTCCGGAAACTTCTCCACGTCCCTCATGTAGGTCGTGTTCAAGTAGGTATAGTTGGACTCATAGGGAAAGTTGATCTTGCGCTGCTGGGGAAACGTGGGGAACGACTTGAGCCCCACGCGCGAGTCGAAGCACGGCCGCTCCACCAGCTTATCCAACTCGTGGATGGACGGCAAGCGGGCTTTCAGCGCCGCGCGCAGGGGCACGTCCAAGTGCGCGGCGCTCTTGGAGTTGCGGATGGAGTCCAAGAGCCCGTACCTCCAGTTCTCGTCGTTGGGCTTGTAGGTGTCGAAATAATCTAGCGACACGGTGGGCGTGATGGTGCGCGGCGGCTGCACGGGAAGACTGGCCAAGGCGTCGGATAGGCTGGGGAGCTTGACGGCGCCGGGAGGAGACACGAGGGTCAGCGGCACGGCGAGCGAAATGGGAATGCAAATGGGGGACTGGTGAGCGGCGCCTGGCGTAGTAGCTGGCATGGTAGATGGTATAGCTGGTATAGCTGGTATAGCTGGTACAGTTGCTGATACGGTTCCAGACATGGTTCCAGACATGGTTCCAGACATGGTTTCAGACATGGTTTCAGACATGGTTCCAGACATAGTTCCAGACATAGTTCCAGACATAGTTCCAGACATAGTTCCAGACATAGTTCCAGACATAGTTCCAGACATAGTTCCAGACATAGTTCCAGACATAGTTCCAGACATAGTTCCAGACATAGTTCCAGACATAGTTCCAGACATAGTTCCAGACATAGTTCCAGACATAGTTCCAGACATAGTTCCAGACATAGTTCCAGACATAGTTCCAGACATAGTTCCAGACATAGTTCCAGACATAGTTCCAGACATAGTTCCAGACATAGTTCCAGACATAGTTCCAGACATAGTTCCAGACATAGTTCCAGACATAGTTCCAGACATAGTTCCAGACATAGTTCCAGACATAGTTCCAGACATAGTTCCAGACATAGTTCCAGACATAGTTCCAGACATAGTTCCAGACATAGTTCCAGACATAGTTCCAGACATAGTTCCAGACATAGTTCCAGACATAGTTCCAGACATAGTTCCAGACATAGTTCCAGACATAGTTCCAGACATAGTTCCAGACATAGTTCCAGACATAGTTCCAGACATAGTTCCAGACATAGTTCCAGACATAGTTCCAGACATAGTTCCAGACATAGTTCCAGACATAGTTCCAGACATAGTTCCAGACATAGTTCCATTCATGGCTCCAGGCAAAACGACAGGGGGCAAGGACGGAGGCGGGAGATGAAGGGAGATGGGAGACGAACCAAAAGGGGGCGTGGAAGGGGCGGTTCGAGACCGCTTGATGGGAGCCACGTCGCATGGCGACAGGCCGGAGTCGCTATAGGAGCGCCTTTTCACGGATGCAGATCGTTCAAGGGACAGCGACCGCACTCGTTTCAGCGAGCACTGCGCATGGAGTGGGAAGAAGCCGAGGGCCGGCTCGCGTGTGTGCAAAGAATGACTGGAACTCATGGTCGGGTGGATGACACTCATGAAGAAGATGGATGCAAAATCAGGTGGATGCAGGAGGCGCTCAGCAGCAGGGTGCGGGGATGCAGGCCTGGCTCAAGCAGAGGAAAAGGGGTGGGCTGGACAGAGCGGGCGGCGGATGGAGCGGGCGGCTGGATTCCAGGGACAAATTGGACAGGGGCTCGGGTAAGCGGAAGCGGCTGCAAGCGGTAAGGAGAAGGCGGCGGGGTGGTGCGGTTCGTGCAGTTGGGGGGAGAATCACCGGGGCCTCGAATTGCGGGGTGGAATTGCCTGGTAACTGCGGCGGATAGCTGCGGGCAGAATATGCGGTGGAGAGAGTCTTGGCGGAAGGTGGACGAAAGATATATCAAGCTTCCGAACAGTGAATCAGCGAGAGTGTGAGGGTGATGGAACGGCGGGGAACGGCAATAGGTATTGTGGGAGGACCAGGCAGCGGAAGAGCTAAAGACGGAAAAGAGCGGGATCGGGGCCAAGTGACAGATGTACCTGATATATAGTGGATCAGATCAGGAGAGCGCTTGATTGGGGAAAGATGCTTGCCGTGCTGGTTGGCAGGGGCAGAGAAGAAGCCTAAACCAGCCAGCGAGCGGCCTGATTTGGACGCGGCATGCAGCCCGCGGCCTGTGTGCAGAAGGTGGCTGGTTTAGCCGCGTGGAGCTGCCGCGAAACACGCTGCGTGCAGATGCCGCGTCACGTCTGCGCGCATCTAATTGCGCGGAGCGACGCGGCTTGGCCATGTGTCCGATCTGACCTGCCTCGGTGCCGGTCGATGATCGCGGAGTTTGCGGTGAACGCGTAGCGTGGCGGCGATCCCCCGTGGCTCCACCGGGTGGGCTAGAGCCTTGCGAGCCGGCAGAGCGCCAGACTAGCTGCTCGGCATGCAGGAGGATAGAGAAGCATGACCCAAAGTAGCCGATTTCCAAAGAGGCCGATTCCAAGGCGATCAATTCCAAGGCGGTCAATTTCCAAGGTGGTCAATTTCCAAGGTGGTCAATATCCAAGGTGGCCAGATTCCAAGCAGATGATTCAGCAGCTTTCGATATTCAAGTGGCCCATTGCCAAATAGAGCCAGGCCATGATGCTCGCGCGCGCGGCCCGGAAGGGTTTCTCCATCACGTGAGCGGCCCCTTTCAGACTCGCCGCGCCTTGATTGGGTGCGCGGAACACATGGAAGCCTGAGACAATCTGCACTGCCGCCTAAACCGCCGCGGCAAAGCGGCCATTGGAGACTATAAATAGCAAGGCCAAACCAGACCCGCCAACATGAAACCTGCGATTCGTGGTGGCCCGTTGCGCCCCGGCGGCGGGCCGCTGCCTCATGGTTGTCCCTGACGTCATGGGGATCCCCGAACAACTGCCGTAGCGGTCGAGGCGCGGTCACGCCACCCTGCCCCACATGTGACAATGTCTCACTAGACAATTTCCGCGAGCCCTTACTGGGACTATAGAAGCAACGACAAATAGAACGACAAATAGAACGACAAATAGAACGACAAATAGAACGACAAATAGAACGACAAATAGAACGACAGAATAGAAGCAACGACAGAATGTCAGGGACTAGCACATGGAGAATAACCTGTTGAGCGCGCTCATATACATTCAAGAAGGTCGGAGTGCACGTGACGCGATGCTCCAATAGTTTCTTGATGTATCTTCAGTTGTTGCTTCAGTCATGTTTCTATTTGATCTTGTAGTATCTTTCTAATCTTTAACGTGTTTAATGACTGTTATTCCTTGGTTGGTGATTGACCGCCTTCATTGCGGCACATACCTCACAATCAGCCGCCTTCACATAAGGAATGCCTTGAGGAATGCCTTAGGAATGTCTGGCCGAAGTCCATCAAGTGTCTTGATGGTCTTCCACTGATCCTCTCTCGGGTGGACATAAATCGAATGGTATAATTTCGCCAAGTCATTAAGATCATATGTAGCGGTCGTCGATACTGAGTCAGTTGAGACAGATGTGATGTCGATATGCGAATCCACTTTTGTTTCTTCCTCTCTAAGGTGGTGTATTGTATCCACTGTGTCATCATAGTCAAGCACGTCCTGTGTCATCATAGTCAAGCACGTCCCCTGTCATCATAGTCAAGCACGTCCCCTGTCATCATAGTCAAGCACGTCCCCTGTCATCATAGTCAAGCACGTCCCCTGTCATCATAGTCAAACACGTCCTGTTTCTTTCACATAATGTATGGTGCCCTCTTTCGCTGGGAGAAGTACTGTCATATGAATATGCCACGGCACACCTCTCTTCTCTCCCCCAATGATTTCGTTGTTGTCGTGTCTGGAGGTGATGTTTTCATGCACAAGGTCTGTCGGGAACTCTTCTTGTGCAGCTTCTGGTGAGAGGAGATTTTCTGTGGCTGCCGCGAAGTAGTACGCATCCTTTAACAAAACTCGCGTGCCCTTTCCTCCAACCTGAAATAGCACCGTACCATGTGCTGTAGATTCCAAGCTTGTATTGTTGGCAACTCTGAAGTTTTCCTCTGTGTGATGAACGTATGAAAGAAGTCTAGTCGATTCACCACGTGTACTGCGCTACCAGCGTCCCATACAAATACTGCACTTCGATAGACTAGCGAATGGCCATAGACTGGAGAATGGCCATAGACTGGAGAATGGCCATAGACTGGAGAATGGCCATAGACTGGAGAATGGCCATAGACTGGAGAATGGCCATAGACTAGCGACAGGGCTCGTAGCCCTAGATCGAATTTCCACACCACTAGTGAAGTTCCTAGGAGTATTAGGTATCCTGTGGCAGAAAGACTATTCCTTTCAAGACTGGATCATGGCTGGCATCTGAATAGGCATTAATTTGACAATTTGACTGTGACTCATAAAGAGTCCCAAAGATGGAGTTGATTTTAAATAACGAAGAACCTTCCTCGCTGCCTTTAAATGTTTGATCCTTGAGTCATTGACATGTCTTGATAGACTCAACACAAGGTATATCAAAAGGGACAGCATTTGCGCAGAGCAATTTTCCAATGACAGACCTGAGTGGGTTTCATCCCAAGGCTCCTCGTGTTCAATACAGTTCCTCGAGTTCATACCAAGGCTCCTCGGCTTCATCATTGGGCTATTCTCATCCTTTTGGATCAGCAGGGCCGTTTCCTCGATCTGAAATCAACAACCTTCACTAGTGAATCATAAACGATCATGTCCGCCTGATAAAACGAAGCATATATATAAATCACCAAAACAACTAGTCATCTGGCCAGGAAAAGTTTCAGCTCCAGCTTCAAAGTTATCAACAAAGTAATTCAATAAGAGTTTTTCGATGTAATCTGTAAGATTTCGTCCGTTGCCCGTTGGCTGACCCTTGAGTATATGGCACTCCTTCAAATTAATAAGCCAAAACTCGAGCTCTAAAGAAATTTGGGGCACATACGCTTTTAGGGTTGAAGGACTCTGTGATGGGTACACACTTTCGTCAGACCCACCGTGGGTAGTGCGACGAGGGAGGTATACCCCGTTGCGATAGACTGGTGTCGTCAGTTTCAGTCGAAGGCTATGACGCGGCCATGGCCATTTATTTATACCACTGTGGATGGCCCTTCGAATTAAAATCATCAACAAACAGATCTTCTCTGAGCACTATACGGTGCGAAATATTTTGTGTAACCACTTCGATGTTTATGCCTAGAACTTTCTTGGCATCTCCTCCTTCAATGCGAGGGTCCTGCTCAACACTTTCTTCGTTCTAGACCCATCCTCATTTTGTTCCCAAGAACGAGTAAATCGTCAACATAGAGTGCAAGTAAATCGTCAACGAGTGCTATGAAAACAACTGAGGATTCATCCTTTTGCAGTGAATGCAGGTTTCATTTTTTGCTCGATTGAAACCTCATTTTTCAAAGGTTTCATTTGTCACGAATGGAGCTTGCTTCAAACGTATAGTGACTTGTTGAGTTTTAAGACGTATTTCCCCTCGAAACCAGAAAATGGTCCAAAGGGACTTGCGGGGTCACGTGGGGGTCACGTGGAAGCCGCCTCAGAGGTCAGACCAGGCACACGAAGTTCCATTGGTTGCCACCGCATAGCACATCTTCCAGAGCACATGCCCTTGCAGGATAAAGTCTAAGAGTGTGTACAGTGTCTTGGCTCATCTGGGCGGATTTTCTTGGTCGTGGTTCGATGGTGCACCCTGGAATTTCTGACGCTGCTTGTAGTCTGCTTAGTCTGCTTAGTCTGCTTAGTCTGCTTAGTCTGCTTAGTCTGCTTAGTCTGCTTAGTCGGCTTAGTCTGCGCAGTCTGCTTAAACTTCCCCAAGTCCTTGGGTCCAGGTGGCGTATTGTCATCATCGTCAACCAAAATTCCGGTGTCACACTCTTGAGCAACCTTGCTGTCAAGCAAAACAGACTCCAAGTTGGTTGCCCTGTATCTAGGGCTAAAGGAGCTGGCTGGAATGTTAAGGGCAGCTAAAAAGCTGACAGTAACGTCGTCTGACACAATTCGTTGGGTATAATTATACCCGATGAAGAATGACTTGTCTTTCAAGAGGACGTCAGAGAATTTGAGAGCTTGGACGTCGGCATCAACCATTGAAGGATCATACTTCACTATAGCATAGTTCAAATTAGGTTGCAAGAACACCACTTTTCCAACAACATCAATAGAATCAACAAAAAATAAATAAAGGTCCGTAAGGTCATGAGGAACAAATCGACGTGATACCAATACAAAATCGTTCTTGGAGTCTATGATAATCTCATGACCTACCCACTTGCTGAACGAAAACCCATCCATGGAGATGGGAGAGAAAGATCTAACCATAACAAAGATCTTGAGAGCTTGGAGCAAGCTCTTGTAGCGTCATTCGAAACTGGACGATCCACAAATTTGGCCTTCTGTGGTGTGGGCACCAAAGGAGGCAATGGCTTTTCTTGCAACGACTTGATGTCCCAAAGATCAGTATCATCGTTTCTTGTAGCTAGAGAAAGGAGCGCCGGAATGCCCAGTGAGGATCAAGGAGTTGGGACCTGCTTTCGTTCCATTTGAGTACATCCTGAGTACATCTGAGTACAACCTGAGTACATCTGAGTACAACCTGAGTACAACCTGAGTACATCTGAGTACATCTGAGTACAACCTGAGTACATCTGAGTATCACCTGAAGTATCGGCCTCTATAGCACGTGACGCGTAAGAGATTCACTCTGGATAGAACCTTAGCTAACTGATACCGCCAGTTGCCGCCCCTCCTTAAGTGGCCTCCATGTGTGCCACAGATGTGGCGGTGTGCATACGCCGCTAAAACCCAAGTCAATGGGCCAATTCCACGAAGCATCTTTTGGCGCACGCACGCCCCACCTTCAAATGACCTGTTGCTTGGGCCGCGCCTTTACTACCTTCGCTCACGACACTGCCAACCCAAAATCATTCGCTTAAAACATCACTTGAACATCACTTGAACATTGCTTGAACATCACTTGAACATTACTGGAACATCACTTGAACATTGCTTGAACATCACTTGAACATCACTTGAACATCACTTGAACATCACTTGAACATCACTTGAACATCACTTGAACATCACTTGAAACACTCGCACAACTCGTTAATTCACTGACCTACTCCACACTTGCATGCCATTCCAGCCATCACAAAGGAGTTCGTTCCTGTAAGCGCATGAGGCCACCAATAGACTCGTGTGAAGCCTTGAGGGTGCGGAGGCTCCAAGTTTGAGCTCGGCAACCGGAAATCTCATGGACCATATGAACAGGCTAACGGGACTCAATGCCGCCTGTCATGACCCATCTCTTGCTCTGGATCACCTCGTAGCCTCTTTCATTCTCTGGGTCTCACGAGAGCTTCAACCTTTGCTTCTGCACACCACAAGTAGCTGTTCTTGCAAGGCCATCAGATATGGCAGCTTCTTCACCTCCAGCTTTAGTACTGGCTTAGTCCTCATTGATCTTATTTGGCCGCGAATACTTGAGCTGCATCACGCCGTCGCTGAGGATCCGCTTGCCCCAGCTTCCTGCTGCAGGATCCCCCGTCTCATCCCTGCACTGTTTCAAAAAAGGAAGCAATGACGTTCCTCCCGTTCCCTTTTCCTCTCCGCCATTGAGCTTTTTCTTGGCCAAGCCCGAACGCAATGTCAGCTGGGATCCCAAGTCTTGGCCTTTCTTGGCCTGTAGCACCACATACCGCGTGACGATTTGGATATGTTTGTCTCGAAACAGTTTTGTCATGGCCAAGCACGCATCGTAGCTGAGACTCAATTCCCCGTTACTGGCATATTTGCTGACCACATACTTGATCCGAGTCTGTTCTTCCACTGCCAGCAAAAATTCCCGGTGTTTCCGAGGCATGTAGTTGCGCATCTCCATAAGAAACGGATTGCTTTTCGACTCCTTCACCGCAGACTGCGGCTCGCTGCTGCTCAAGGTCTTTGATTGGGTTGGCCTTTCACCAGTCGAGTGGTGAGGAATCGAAAGAAGCGAATCCAAAAACTGAATGAGACTCGACTGCGCATTGGACCCTCCCGCGTAAGACCGGGGCGTGCTTTCTTGCCCATAAATGACTCCGTCTTTGTTTAGTCCCACGTCGCCCATGTTCTTCCAACCCGCCAAATACGGCCGAATCCGAAAGTAGAACACGTGCGGATCGCACATCTCCTCCATTCTCATCAACACCGACCCGAGATGGTCGATTGCTTGCGCCAACTCCTGTAATGACTTCACCAACCGGGGGAGGTCTTCTTCCTGTGCACTCTCCATTGCTTGCATGCCGAACCTGATTGCTCTCGCTCCTCTGCTTTCAAAGAAAACACTCACCAAATAAAACCATGTCTCGTCGATGGATCCCGTGAATGTGTTGATTGTCGTGAGGTTGCTAAATTCCATGTCACCTTCTGCCCCGGGAATGATTTTCCTGTAGTTCCAGAGACACAACCCTGCATATGTAGCTAGCGGAGGGAGCCCAAGAATATCACTAACTTCAACCAAGGGTCTAGCGATCACCTCCGGGACTTTGCTGCTTGGAGCATTAGTGCCCCAAACATAGGCATGGGCCAAGAACCCTAGCACCTGGTACGCTCTTCTCTGCTGCTCAATGCCTTCCAACATGTCTGTGGACAATTGGGGCAATTGGTCTATTTGGGTTCGGATACTTCTTGTCAAGATCAAGGCCGGCAAATTGGCCACCAAAAACTCCCAGGGCTGGTAGTAAGATTGGGGCAAACACGTCAAAGGATAATCCTCAGGAAGAAACCCTGATTTCTCGCTGACGTCGAAGGACTGAAGGTCGAGCATGTAGCTGAGGAACTGGTGTTGCAAGCAGAAAATTGTCTCACTTGGCTTACAATTGTTCAGGTCACATGACCACTATGCGCTTGGAGATTAGATCGGCGATGTACTTATGCGAAAATCTCAGGGCGCAAAAACCAGCTTGTGAAATTCGCAGAGCTGACACCGCCAATGCCACTATCAAAAGTGCTGCGTGCTGGTGCTTTCAGCCATGGATCTGAGCAGCTCCTTGTCGGAAACGTCCTCTTTGCGCAGACGTTTTCGGTCGACCCATAGACCCTTCAACTCCAGGAAATTCCAGGCATTGCCATCGGGACCTTTCGCTGAGAATTCGTTGGGGTTCTCAACTTCAATCCCCTGAGCCGTTGGTAACTGAGCAGGAGTGATGTACTCTTTCAGGGGAGTGAGGCTTGTCAGCTCATCTGCATAGGCCTCGGAGATTCTCGGCGATGGCAATATATGTGATCTAGACGAATTCACCGTGTTCACTTCACACTTGCCATTTTGGGGACCAGTGGCCGTGGCGATAGAGGGCATCCATTTTTTTGATGAAGCCTCCAGGTGCTGCCTTTCACCCTCTGCGTGCGCAGCCACGGTCTTCTCTGCAGAGCCCAAGAGCAGTTTCCATTTCAGGGCAGTGGCATTCTTTGGAGGCTTGTTTAAAGGGGTTGCCGCCGAGGGAGGCAGCGGCTGCATGAACACCGATCCCTGGCTTGCGATTATCACATACCTTAGGGCTGAAAAAATCACGAGCTCCAATTCCTGAAGCTTTAGCGGCAACATGTGGAACTCTTTCAGAAGATGCAATGCCTCTTTTCTGGCCGTAGACAGGATGGCGGCGATTCCCCTGTCTATTGCAGTGCTGGAGTCAAATTCCGTCGCAAGCTCATAAACTTTGCCTGCAGACTCCACTGGTTTCAAAGAAGCTTTGGTCAACTGAATTGCTCGCTGGAAAATCCGTCCCAACACATCAACGTACCAAAGCAACAACATCTGCATCACCAATACTATGCGTAATAGGTACGTAAGCACGGTGATTGCAACGTGAATGGCAGTGAAGGAATCCATGAATGTGAAATTGAATATGATCTCAAAAACATCTCCCAAATAGTTGGACGGGAAAGATGCAACTTATATATTCCGGGAGGCTTCTTTTGTGGTTTGGTTGCAAAAATATTGCTGCGACGCTATGCATCGCTGCACTCACCAAACTCGCTCAACCATGCACAAGCATGCATTACATGAACTTGGCCAAGAAAAGTTACAGACCAAGATGAAGCGTTTTTAGTCTATGAGCTAGCGAACCAACATAAGTGCCTGGACGCCCAGAGGAAGCGTGTGATACCGGTGCACAGTAACAACCCCGCTGCTCCATGCAGGACCCAACCACGCCACTACCACCGAAAAACCTTCCCCGTGGTGTTTCATATCCTGCATGTATCTGTTTCATAAGCTGCATGCGTCATTTTCTTTTGCTACTTGCATGTGTTTGATGTGGCGTATCGAGGCAAGACTACCCCCTAAGATGGACCCCCGCATCCTGGGTTCTGGCCCGCCTCGTGTATATAAATCCCGCGCGCCTCCCAGCTACCGAATGGAAGTTGAGTGATATCGGCAAGTGCAGGATGGAATCCATTAGCAATTTCGCACTTTGAACAACCTCCAACAACCTCTTAAGGAACTTATCCGAAACCACAGCAAGTGCTTTTCCCCTAGACACTTTCCCCAGCAATATCCGTACGATTGAATCGCATTGAGAATTGAGCCAGCCACGGCTTTTTCGAGCAAGCTGCAAACATAACGAGACACCCCAGCGCAAGCCCCTACTGCCTCAAATTGAGAAAAGATGTCGTTTAAGGGAATCAAGAAGACCATTGTGCGTGCGCCGCAGTCATTCCGGCAGAAGATGAATATGGGCGAAATCACAGCGGACGCTGTTTACATCGACGCCGAAAGAAGATTCAAGGAGCTCGAGGTGGAGACTAAGAAATTGAGCGAGGAGTCGAAACGGTATTTCACGGCAGTCAATGGCATGTTGAATTATCAAATTGACTTTTCAAAGGCCATCGAGGAAATCTACAAGCCCATCAGTGGGCGTTTGTCGGACCCCAACTCCACGGTGCAGGAGGACAATCCCGAAGGTATCCGTGCCGCGGAGCAGTACCGGGAGGTGGTAAAGGAATTGAAGGAGACGTTGAAACCCGACTTGGAGCTCATTGAGAAGCGAATTGTGCAACCAGCACAGGAGTTGTTGAAGGTGATCAACAACATCCGGAAAATGGCCACCAAGAGAGACCACAAGCAGGTGGATTTGGACCGGCATAAGAGAACGCACCAAAAGTACGTGGAAAAGAAGGAAAAAACCGTCAAGGACGAGGAGAAGATGTACTCCGCCGAAGCCGACTTGCTGGTGGCCCAAGAGGAGTACAACTACTACAATGACATGCTAAAGCAAGAGTTGCCGATTTTGTTTCAGATGCAGCGGGACTTCATCAAGCCGTTGTTTGAGCTGTTCTACTACATGCAGTTGAACATCTTCTACACAATGTACTTCCGCATGGAAGAGTTGAAGATCCCCTACTTTGACTTGAATCTGGACATTGTGGAGGCTTACCATGCCAAGAAGGGAAACATCGAGGAGCAGACGGATGCCGTGGGCATCACCCACTTTAAAGTGGGCCACGCCAAGAGCAAGCTAGAGATGACCAAGAGAAGGCACCAGATGGCGGCAGGGGGGTCTTCGGGCACGGCTCTGTCAGCTTCCAGCGCCGCCGGAACGCTCCCTGCCTACACGCCAGGCGCAGGCCAATATGGCCAGTACGGGCAAAGCGGCAACGAGAAGCTGCAATACACCGGGGCGGCCGGGTACCAAACATATCCCTCCCCGGGCCAAAGTCCTGCCACTCAGCAAACCCAGCCTTATGGGCAAGCTTCCACGCAGTATGCGCAAACTTCTCCACAATATGGCCAGGCATCCCCACAATATGGCCAGGCATCCCCACAATATGGCCAAGCATCACCACAATATGGCCAAGCATTCCCTCAACATGCGCAAACGGGTCTTCCTGCGTACAACACGGGACAAGTACCGGGACAAGCACCTGCTCAGGCGTATGCTCCTCCTCCCCCTCCAGCTGCGGTACCAGCAGCAGCACCAGCAGCAGAAACATGCACGGCATTATATGATTACACAGCACAGGCCGCCGGGGATTTAACCTTCACTGCAGGTGCTGTGATTGAGATCATCGAAAAGGGCGATGCCAATGCTTGGTGGTCGGGAAGATACAATGGTCAAACCGGATCATTTCCAGGCAATTACGTTCAATTGAACCAGAAGTAATGGTCAATCAGCGGCGTATTGCTTTGATGCTCGAGAGGTGCATTGTGTCTGAGTTTGGGTGGTGTTTGTTGATGGTCTATTGAAGCCTGTCGGTCTGTCGAGATGGAGCGTCTGTCTAATTGGAGCGTCTATTCAATTGGAGCGTCTGTCTAATTGGAGGGTGTCTAATTGGAGCGTCTGTCTAATAGATTGTTCTGTCTAAAAGAGGCCCTTCTTATACAGATCCGTCTATTAGAATTGTGCGATTTGGTTGATCACGCGCGAGTGAATGAGCAGGCGACAATGATTGGACACAATGTCCTGGGTGGATGTCCCCAATAGGAAGGCGAAATGACTCAAATTCAACAGGAAAAAAAGATAGAGAGAAACGGGATCAACAAGTGGTAGGGGGAAGCGGCCCACAAGTGACCGGGGCGTGGCGAGTGAGCGGGCCCGATTGAAATCGATTTCATGCGACGCATCAGCATGCAGCGGGTTCTCAAGCGTAGGGAGCTTGGAATAAATCCGGAGATAATCGCGCGGGAGGCTGCACATGCGAGGTCTCACGATGTGCATCTTGCGGACAAGCTGGAGACTTTTGCTTTGGCTGCCACGGCTTGGAGCTTGGAGGATATCGCGATGCAGCGGTGGGTACCCCAAAATCGGCGGGTCCTGTTTGTGTGGCACACTTTAAGGCGAGCGTTCGCTAAAGGTGGGTGGCATCCTAGATCGCTTTCGAAGAACGCGAAACCTCTAATGGCGCAACAATACGCAATGCGGGCCTGCGCTCGGCGCATGCCGTGAATGCAAGCACATGATGCAGTGGTGTAGGCTAGTACGAAGCGGCTCATTGAACACGATGTAGCTGATGTGTAAACCCGGGCCCACAAGCAGTCCCGTGGCAAGCCCACGAAGGCTGCAAACAAAAGGCAGCGCTCTGCGCGGTCCAAAAACGTAGGGATCTGCAACCCGAAGACTCAAACATGCAAGCACGTGCAGGCGACCCGTCCATGATCCGTGAAAAAAAAAATTGACCTTGGTCCCAGCACACGGGCAAAGTAGCAAGTTAAAGTGCGTGAATAGAGGGGCCTGAGAGAAGCTGAAAGTTTCAACTCGTTTTAGTATATTGCTATACAAGGATATGTAGGTAGACCTAACAGACCACCGACCCATGCGGGCAGGCTGGGGGCTTTATATAGTTTTCCCATGGACTGCATATATCGCTTCCTCAACCATGACGTCACCTCATCGCATTGGTGGTCTACTCCTTATTGGTTGACTGCATGCGTTCCTTCATAGAAGTACATTGACCCCATGCAGGCCAAGTACTCGTTGACAGAAAGAGTTCACAAAGGGTGTGTAAGGACCCGAGAAGAAGAGGGGATGCTGCACGCGGTCAGTTTCACGCGAGTTTCACCGTTGTTTCAAGAGCAACAGCGCCGCACGCACGGGAGTCTGCGAGGGCCCTGCATGCGTATAAAGTGGACAATTCGGGAAGACGCCGGGCCATATAGGCACGGTGCATCCAAGGTTATGGATAATTCGGCGAGCCGTTACTGAGCCCCAACGGGTCAGTTTTGTACAGGGTATTTTGGACAGGCTATTTTGGACAGGCTATTCAGGCTGTTTTGGACAGGCTATTCGGTCTATTCTGGACAGGTTATTCAGTCTATTTTGGACAGATTATTCAGTCTATTTTGGACAGGTGCTTTTGGGCAGGCAGCAATGGTCAAATTAACGAAGAAAAGTCACACGGTTTATGGACGGGGTAGAGTGGAGGTGTGGAGACGTGCAGTGGGAGAGGGACGCACGTAAGGCCAGCGGTCGCGAGGGTGCGGGTTCGGGAGCGTCAGGGCCGCGTCAGTTACTCCATGTGGGCTAACGCAAGAGGTCTGCGCCTGCAGGCCGGCAGGCAATGCCTGCATGTGGACGATTGATCTTGGGCTTGCTTACATAAACATGCATGGGGGAGGAGGGTAGATGCGCTCCACAGAGAGCCAGTATCGTGCGACGACCCCCCTCCCACCCTGGCGTGGAAACCCGTTTCTCTCACAAGAAAAGCAGCCTTCGCATGCCCTGCGTCTGCTTAGTTGGTGCATGCTGCACGCGCATAGGGGGCAATGCGCCACTTCAGTCCTTGGCCGGGGGTATATATAACGTCGCTCCATCCCTAACCTCATCCACCCCTTTTCACGCCATTCCTTTCCCACCATCCCACGCAACTCCTTTCTTTCTTGACGCCACACAACCCGACGTCCCCCTGGCCTTCTCCATCCATTTCCATCCCTCCCTGGCCCTCCGGTGCCCCCCATCCCCCTCGCCATCCCGTGCTCCCACCCCCTCACCGTCCCCGGCTCCCACACCAACTCCCCACTCGTCTGGGATGTCTAAGTACTCCAAGAAGGCGATGGCGGCCAGGGTCAACTCGGTGCGGCCCTACAAATCGCGCACCCAGCGGCCGTGTGATTTTTGCCGCCGCAGGAAGACGTGTTGCATCATCGAGGAGCTGACGCCGTGTTTGGCGTGTACCCAGTTTAACAACGGCGAGTGCACGTTTGTGGAGAAGCCGCTCAAGCGAGCCAAGAAGCCCGAGCTGCCGCCCTCTAGGCCCTTGGCGGTACCCCTGCGCCGGTCCGCGCCCCCTTCAGCCGGGCCCGATCCACGGCCGAAACCCGAGTCCTTGTTAGACTCAATGTTCGAGCCAAGCTTAGATCTCATTTCAGGAACCCAATTAGGGTCACTTTCAGCGACCCAACCAGGGTCAACTTCATGGTCGCAATTAGGGTCAACTTCAGGGACCCAATTAGGGTCAACTTCAGGGATCCAATCAGGGTCAACTTCAGGGATCCAATCAGGGTCAACTTCAGGGATCCAATCAGGGTCAACTTCAGGGATCCAATCAGGGTCAACTACTTGGTCGCAATCAGGGTCATCTTCGGGGATCCAATCAGGGTCAACTACTTGGTCGCAATCAGGGTCATCTTCGGGGATCCAATCAGGGTCAACTACTTGGTCGCAATCAGGGCCAACTTCACTGCCACAATCACGGCCACAGTCCCGACCAAAGTCAAGGGCAACTTCAGAGTCAATGCCACTGATGCGTACAACGCTAGGGGCCGTGCCTGTGGCGGCGCTGCCCCAATCGGCACTGGCAGACCTGATCATGTCATATCCACTGGCCACTCAGGGCACGCCGTCGTACAGTGCCATTTCCGGCCTCTTCGACTACCCTGAATCCTTGGGCCCGGGACACCTGTTCCACAAGACAATGCAGCTACCGCCATATACCGTGCTAAGCGGGCATTACCGCCACTCAGCCATTTGGAACGGCGGCACGGAGCCAAGCCAAGGCAATGAAGGGAACAAATCCGCTGCACAAGGCTATGGTCTCAGCACGCCAGGCTCTGGTCTCAGCACGCCAGGCCAAGGATTCAGCACGCCAGGCCATGCATTCAGCACGCCAGGCTATGCATTCAGTGGCCACAGCAACGACTCTACTACAGATGTACACGTGGATGTCAATGCTGCTACCGATGTTGCTAATGCAGTCACGCCTGCACCCATGGCCGCCAGTGCAGACCAAATTGCGGGGCCTTCGGACGACTCATTGTCGGAGCTTAGCC
The DNA here is from genome assembly GCA_002370295.1 of Metschnikowia bowlesiae. NCBI lineage: Eukaryota > Fungi > Ascomycota > Pichiomycetes > Serinales > Metschnikowiaceae > Metschnikowia > Metschnikowia bowlesiae. Next base: position 210,860 of record NLAK01000006.1, on the reverse strand, counting down.
ACAGCAGGCTCATGAGCGTGGTTTCCATGTCTACACTCGCCACGCTGCGCCACCCCAGCGTGAATCTGTCCGGAAGCATGCCGACGTCGGCCTCTGTGGGTGGCGCCATGGACCATCCCCCGCCACTAGACCTGGTTCTGCCGCTGATTCTGCCTTTGCTGGCATTCCAGCTCTGTCCACTTCCGGGGCCCTCCCACCTCCGTCTTGCCCCCTATTCGCTTCTTCCCTATGACCAAGCACTGCCTGCGGAGGTGCTGCCCATGCACATGCATGGTGAAAACCATGGCCCGGAAGGCCTTGGCCCCCAGGTGCCCGCACATGCCCGGGAGTATGCGTAAGCGTCCGTTGGTTGTCCCTTTGAACACTTGGCGGTGCTGCTACTTATGCTTTGGGGAATGGGTGTATTTTGGGTCGCCTGGCGCTGCCTGCATCCAGGACCCAAAAGGACTCAGACCCTGCGCAATTCGTACTGCTGGTGCACGGGTGCGACGGGAGTGGGGGGGCTGGTTCTTGCTGGTGCACGGGTGTTGTTCGTGCTGGTGCAGCTAGTGCCTGTACTTCCTAGCCTTCATTTCTCTAGCTTTCAGCTCATAATATTTAATCATATAAACAATAGACGACCGGTGTCCTGCATACGCGCAGTCCAGTATACGCGGCGTATCCTGCAAGTTACGCCTAGCCGGCGGCACTAACTAGATGTATGCTCAGTGTGTTAGACTCGAACAGATTGCGGATCGGATGGCGCCGGCCAGACATAACCTTGGGGGACACTGCGCGGGGGTGGGGAGTGACTCCTGCACATGGTGGAGGCACTTTGTCAGTGAGTCATTTAACGTTCGCATGAAAGTCGTTTATACTTGCTGGGGTTGCTTGCATGCGTCTTTTAAGTTTGCATGCATTGCAGGTGGTGAAACTTGCATTGCATGCGGACCCGATCAGGGTCACCCATACATCCCTACGCCAGTGCATAATAGGATAAAAGGGAGCGACCTCGGCCACAGAAAGGATGAAACACGCAGAATGCCGAATTTCATGAGTCATCATGGATAGTGCATTGGCACTGCATTGGCACTGCATTGGCGCTGCATTGGCGCTGCGTTGGGTACTGCATTGAGCACTGCTCATCAGTACATCTCAAAATCAGATGTTCTGGTTGCCACTTTGCAAGAGCCTGTGGGTCGGAAATCACGTCTCGACTGAATTCACCCGCCACTCATGCATGGATAATGTCGGCAAGCTTAAAGCATGCGCGGGACTGGGGAGCTGGGTACCAACCCGCATGCACACGCAAAGCCTCATGCATAGTAGTTTCAATGCACGATCCATGCACGATCCATACCCGATCGGTGGACGGTCCATGTACGGTCCATGCACGGTCAATGCAGCAAGGTGCTCAAGGGTGCCTTTCTAGCCACTCGCAGATGAGGTCGCATACTAAGGCAGGGTCCTCTCGGTGCAAGAAATGACCCACACCATGCACCAACTGCACACGCACGTTCGCCGTGGCCGCCAAGAGCCGGGCCTCCAAGTCAAAGAGCTCCCTCAACATACACCCGTCCTGAACCCCGCCCAAGATCAACGTGGGCACCTGCAGGAAATCCACCGGCCACCGGGCCTCCTCTAGCCGAGTCCAGGGAATCACCTGGCGGTAGTATGCAGTCACCGCATCCAACACCCCGGGCTGACTCAAACTTCTCCGAACAGACTCCGTGGCGGCGCCGAAGTCCCACCCGGGCGACCACGCCCGCCACAACCGCTCAAGGNCCCCCCCGCCGCCCCCCCCCCCCGCCACAACCGCTCAAGGTACGCCGGCCGGGCCGGGTCGGCGAGGGCGCCTGCATAGAACCACCGCGCCTGCATGCGGAGCATGTAGCTCAGGCACCAGAGCTGCCCGGGGGCATACCACACAAGCTGCCACCAGCTCAAGTTGGTCAAGTAGGGAATGGCGAGCGTCACCATCGACGCCACCAAGTGGGGGTACTTGGATGCCGTCTTGAACGCCACCACGGCGCCCCAGTCGTGGCCCACCAAGTGCACTCTGTGCAGGTTGCGGGGGTTGACCGCCTCGATCCACGCCTTGACGTCCTGCGCGAGCTGATACACGTGATATTCGTCCCGGGGCCCCTGCGATGAGGGCTCGTAGCCTCGCATAAGCGGCGCCACCACCAACGTATCGCTGAGCCGGGCCTCGAGTCCGGGCCACATCGCCATGAAGGTGTCGTTGTTATCGGGGAACCCGTGCAAGAGGATCACCACGCGTTTGTATGAGTCGCCGCCAATCTCGCTCTGGGCGTGTGTGCACCAGCACGTGAAGCGCCGCTGTTGGTGGCCAAGGACAATGGTGTGCATTACCCAATTGTCAAGAGATGGTGCTCTGCCACTTCAACCACAATAGTCGAACTGAACCACAGTCGAACTGAGCCCTGTGCAGTCTCAATGACCCAGTCAAACCACCGAAATGACGGCCAATCAAGGCTGAGTGTTGATGATTCGTCAAGGAGTGCACTCAAGAGCAGCCAAGCCAATTCCTCAACTTGAAACCCTATGGATTGGAGAATCAAATATGGCACTGCAGAATAATTGGCACTGCCGAATTGCAGAATAATTGGCACTGCAGAATTTGGCACTGGAAGTCGTTCACTGGAGAATCAACGAATCAATCGAGCGCTCGGCAAAAACGGAACTTGATTTGGGGAGTGACCTGAGAGAATACTCTTTGGGACACCAAAGTGCTGACCTTGAATTGATTTGACCAATGAGCACTTGACAAGTGGTCGGTGGACTCGACTCGGACAGACTCAAAGCTCGGGTGAATGGTATTATGGCTCGATGGAACTCAATGGGAGGGCGGGAGGAAGCTTGATACCAGCGAGACCCGAAACCCCAATTAACGCCTGGAATCCAGAATTTGGGCCCAACTTCACTGCATCCAATTGGTCAATGGTACCAATGGTCAATGGTCAATACTTCAATGCAAGAGGATTCTCTGCCCCAAGAAGTATCTATTGCTCACCACAATAGAATCTGCCCAATGATAATCTCAATGGTCAATTGACGAAAACCAAAAATTTCAATTGTCAATTGACGAAAACAAGTCTCAATGACTCAGTCACTATGCCTCGATGGGTATCACTCGGGGAGTGTCACTGAAGAACGACTTTGGGAAACTCGATGAAGCTGACTTTGCGATGAGTTCGATTTGGGGCCAGCCGAACAAGACTAAATGCCTTCGATGAAGATGCCTGAAAAAAGCTATAGGAGACTTCCGAAATGGGATCGCTAAACGCCCGAATGAAACGCTGGATTCGCCGGAAAAACGTGCCTGATGTTCTCAACGCCTTTCTTTCAGACGAGTTGGCGGTGACAAATCGTGATGCTGTGGTATATCACAAGGCTGCTTGACTTGAATTGCACAGTTGATATGCGCCAGGGGCTGCCGTGCCCAAGGGGGAATGCTGGCTTATATATCATGAGCAATGGAGCATCACATGCATCACATGCGTGTGCGCGCCCGATTGGATGGGCCGTTGGGAGCTAGACTCTCCGCATCGCCGATGGAGCCAATAGCACCACTTTTTGCCGCCGCCACGACTCGAGCTTGCATCATTCAGCCTCTCAAATCACATGCAAATCCCATTGGCCTTGCAAATTAGCCAGGCAATCACACATTGGACGTGGCCAATGGCCTCGAAGGCCAAGGAGTAGGGGACATTCAGGAACTGAGCTCTTAACTTGGGAAGCCAAATCCGAGACATTCAATGTCAAGACAGACAATATCAACGTCCCCAAACGCCATGTTTCTGCACCAGATTACCAGCACTGAACGCTGTTTCGAGATAAAATTGATTGAGGTGCTTAAGATTCGCCAATATCAAGATCTCGTCTGCCAAGTCAAGACATCAAGGTTCCGTGGTACGACCACGTAAATCAGCGATATTGTGTTTTCTGATTTCGACTCATCTCAGCAGCATCAAAAATGCACAGAAACCAGTTCCACGATGTCAAGTTCCACGATATCAGGTTCCACGATATCAAGCTCCACGCGCATCAGCTTCATAAGGGTCCGCAGCGTCCGAAGTGATTGACCTTTCACATTCCAGGTATGCATTCAACAACCTGTGGCTTCAGCATTCAACCATTTAATCACCAGGGAAGTCGATCTTGATATCAGTATCACAAGCGCTGATCTCCAATACCGAGAACTCATGAAACAAACCAAGACGCATAAAAGTGCCAACCATGTGACTGCAAAAAGGGAGCTGCGTTGAAACGGGCTTTCAACTTAGTCCACAACTTCAATAGGACCAATATGTCACAACAGGGCATCAGCGTTCACGAATGCGAGATCGTCAATCTATCATCACAATAGAATTCACATCCAAAAGACCTTCGATGCAGAAGCATCAATGGGGCCCATATCTGGATGCAGGAACAACAAGACACCAAGAAGTAGGGCCAGGATTAACAACGACTTAAATCATCCAAAAGATCAGTCCACGAACATCGATGATCTGAAAGCACAGAAACATCAAATGGAAGATGGACATTTTGGAAATCGCCTTTGGAATCTGAGTTTCTGCTTTATGACTTCGAGTATCGTAAGCTCCAACACTTTAGAAATGTATCAGAAACTATTTCAGAAATATCAAGAATCAGGATTTGTCACCATAATGAAATCGGAATGCAAAAACCAAGAAACCACGAAAATCAAAGCCGAGCAATTGAACCAGCAATTGAGCCAGCAATTGGACCAGCATTTCAAAGTCATCAACATCAAGATATCTTTGAAAGGGCTGTACAAAGAAATGATACACAGGAATATTGATATCAACGAAAGCATTCCACGAACAACAATAAATCGAGCAATCGACATCCCAAGAACACAACACTCAGCGAGCGATCATTCTCAAGACCAAGAATAGAAATCCCATAACGTAAGCTCAAGAGTAACAACATGATCGACTTGACAAGACCATAATTGTCAAAGCAAAGTTTCTAGAGCCCGGGGTCTGCATTATCGTATTCCCGGCTCATCAATTTTTGGCAGTGGCACAGTCACCGCCAGTTGTTTCTTGACCCTGTATGAACATTAGGATGTTCGGCGAATTGGCACATGTTGCCCTGTCACAGCCACCCCTTCCTGGTTTCCTCGTGATTGCTGCTATATGCAACTTTGCTTTGAGCATGACGCGGCTTTGAGCTTGGCGATCTCATGAAGTATGCCAAAAGGCCTTACCTGTCTCCGAACCGGCATCGCCGACTATGCAACGTAGGTGCTTTCCTAATCGTTGTCTGATTCAACGCAGTACTCCTCGCCTTTTTGCTCTGCAAACGTAAACATACTGGCATTTCAAGTTCCAGTTATGGATGCTGCACACATAGGATGCAAAGAAATGAGGCACCAACCTTCTGGCGTAAGTGTGTGGGGCTCCTTCTCTCTCTGTCATGATTTCTCTCACTTTTGGAACGGTTCCTAGCTGGACATCTATCAGACATGAAGTTTTGGAGGACACAGTTTGCTGTAGCAAGATAGACCAGTCTCGAACTTAAGCCCCCTGACTCGGAAACTTGGCCAGGTACGCACCCACCGGCTCTCGTGGTAATGTTCGATATGGCCATCTTTGAAACGGCTGCAACGTCTTGCCGATCCGTCTCCAACTTCCGAACCAAATTTTGGCCGAGTCCCGTGCATGTCAGGTGACATAGTTTCCACCGCAAACGAGATTCCTTACCAGTTCAAGCATGCAAGCATTACCCTTTGGGGCCCAAAGAGACGGGTGATCTCCTTCAAGGCGCCATGGCCGATGCGAAACTTGCGCTTCATGGGACCATTTGCAAGCAACTTGGAAATACATGACAGGATGGACAGAAAGGCAATTGAGGGCATCAGGCTGGGGGCAGGGGCTGCATTTCGTGTAATGAAGCCACGGATAAGACACCGCATCTTCTGGTCCCACCAGGTACAGACAACCCGATGAGCCATAGTCTCCTGGTTCACGGGTTTTCGTTATTGCTTGCCACTTCATGCACAGGTTTGGTTTCACGCGTCTGGCGGGGCGTAGAACTTGCACAAGGCCTCCCTTGCACAAGGCTTCCCAAATGGTGAATGCCGTCAACCTCAAACGGTGGAAATTAACCATGCCATGCGGGCGGGTAGCATGGGTCACGCTGGCGTGTTCTTCGGACATTTTGGCCCAGGCTTTAGCACTATTCGAAGTGTGCGGAGTAAAGGCGAGGATGGAGGAAACGGCGGTATCTGGGTGAGCACGAAAAATAGCACCAATGCATTTGAAACTATCTTCAAGCAGGTCTCAAGCATCTCCCAACATCTGTGCAAGATTTAGCTCCAAAAAAAGAGCTCACATATCTTCGCCCACTTGGCCTGGTGAATCTAGAATTCTGCTCTGGCTGGAATGCAAAGCCTTATCATTCTATCGTCTCTTCCGTAAAGTAGGGGCATTGGGCGTGGGAACGAAGGGATGGAGGGGAAGCGTATGGCAAATAATTCTCAGCCAAGTCTCCTTGATCTGGGTCTTTTGCCTCCGGACCGAGCTCGCCAATAGGCATTATTGGGTGGACCTTTGGATGTCTCTGTTGAACCCCCAATTTTCCACCCCTTAAAATTCCATGCCATACGCTCAGACCTCATGACAAACACGTATTGTTTCCTTTCCGCCATCACCTCCAATCAGGGTATCCAGCGGACGCTTGCCCCTAGCGCTGAGACCAACACAAGAATCCCGCTAGCCATAGCTATATGAACAATTTTAACTTGCTGCGGATTCAATGACAGATCCATGTTGAAACTGTGGCTCTCGTTGGTCAGTCAGCTTTGCAGCCATTTTCCGATGCGAACGTGGAGTTTATATAGGTAGCACCAGGTCGTGCACGTGCTCTCAGGGATTGAGGCTGCACGTGCGCACAGGGATTGAGGCCGCCCGTGCAGAGGTGCAAACCCAGAAATGAAGGACAAGGGCTGCGTTGTACTTGCATGGTGGTGATACGGGATCCTTGGCTTCACCTCGGATGTCTTTGCAGACCATGGCAAACACAGGGGCTCGCGGCAGGCGCGTAAGTAACACGCAAGATGCGCAGAACCATTACGAGGGCAGAAGCTGCAGGAAGGCCAGCAGCACGGATAGCATTGGCGGGTGTGGTCTGGCAATCATGGACAGCATGGCCAGCCTGAGCAGCAGTATGGGCAGGAATAACGTGAGCGGGACCTGCACCGGCGCGGCAAGCAGAGGATTCCGGGGCGACAATACGGGGCTGCAAGCGCGAGGACTCCGGCACAGGGCCGGAAAGGAAGTGGAGTGAAAATATCGCACCAGCGACCGGAACTTCGGCACGCAGCCGCGCGTTGCGATGGTCGGTTCGGCCCATGTACCAATCAGGCCGAAACCTCGCAATTCCTTGCGCTAAATGACACTTTTGTGCATGCACAGCGCAAGGATGATATGCCGCAAGGTCGTCACTGGCAACAAGCACGGATCACGAGCCAACCAGCCAAGGCCACATACGTGCCTGGCCATGCAGCTAGCCGTCACTAATGCTGTCAACCGGATTCCCCGGGGAACCAGCCGGCCAAGCCGAGTTAGTTTGTGGTGCATGCATGGCCAGCGTAGCTCGGTGCAGTATTGTGAAGTGAGGCTAATGCGTCCGCGAGCAAAGTTCAATGCAGCCAATAGAATCATTCCGCATGCGTAAAGGGCAAGACGAGGCAAAGGGCCCCATGCAGTCGTACGCCGGGGGACCTGGCCAGGGGTGGACCAGGCCAGCGTTGGACCAGGCCAGCGTTGGACCCATACATCCGAGGGCCGTACCTCTTTGGTCGTAGGGGCAAGCACACCAGAGGCCCGGGGCATGACGTAGGACCTGTGCGCGAAATGTCCAGCATCAGCAGAAGCAGCGGCGGAAATGCTCGGCTGAAATCGCGCACCTGCATGGAGCCAGGGTTTCGGTGTTGTGGTGCCCAATCGGGACGTCAACAATCAGAATCCAGAAAAGTCGTGCGCGAAATGTCGCACCGATATCAATAAAAAGTCCCCCCTCCCCCCTCGAAATTTTCTCGCCACTCTTTTCCAGACCCGCTTCTTTCCCATGCTTCCTCCAGGTGTTATTCTTGTCTTTGTGTTGATCTTCTTGGCCTTCTGCGCCGTTGTTGCCATCCAGATCCAAAAGAGAATCAAGGCAAAGAAGGCCAACCAAAGATTCTAAGCTTTGGGCTCTAGCCGGATACCTCTGCACACCACCACCAGCGGCGCCGTCACCATGGCCGACAGGGAATTTGGCCGCACGCCACCCGCTGAGGCAGTGCTGCAATGGCAAGCCATTATCTAACCTTTTTTTACTCAACGACGGGAATTTTTATAATTAATAATACGGGAATCAGATTTTGGTGTAGACCGGTGAAGCCTCGAACGAGCCAAGCGCCCGCCCGCTATACGGCACGAGTCTCGTATAGATTGCCAGTTGCAAGGCTAATGATAAGTGACGGACCACGAGTGAAACCGCAAGGCTTGGGCGCGTCATTGGGGCTTGAAGGTAGGGATCCTTGGAACGTCGGCGAATGGGTTGCGCTTGTCCCAGTTAGTCAGATTGCGTGGCCAGCCGTGTTTTGAAGCCTGGCACTAATGCGCCTATAGCCTTGTATCCCCACCCCCAGTCGAGTATTGTTGCCCTCTATTTTGATCCCCGTCCATAGGAGGCGGTGAAGTAGTGGTTAAACCTGCCTAGCTAGCAAGGGGAGGGGGTGCGACGTGCCTGCATATAAGCAGAAAACCCTTGGTTGTGTGCAGGACGATACTCAAGTATATAAGCGCGAGGCGATATCCCTGGAGCACCAGCTACTCCTCGTTTTCTCCATTCAACGACTCTTTGCGGGCTGTTAGATTCCTGGCACAGCGAGTAGGGCCATATTTTGCCCTCATAATTCCAGTTTGGTCCATGGTTTCCTGGTCACTAGTCTAATGTATGGTTGCCAGTCCACTGGGTGAACCTGTCCAGTGCTTGGAGGAGGCATCTTGCTGAACATTCTGGAACGGGCCATGTTCGCAATACAGAAACTAGCCAATTGTGGGCTAGGCTGATGCCTAGTTGCGGGTGAAGGGCCAAATCACTCGGGCTATCCCTTACGTCGCCTGAGTCCTCAGTGTGCTTGCTGAAAGGATGCAACCAGCTGCTGCGTGAACACAACCCGAGGTGGAGAGGAGAAATCCGCTTTGATCGGGGCCTTTGGGGATCCGCCTTCAATCGCTCGTGGCAGGGGAGATTTTCACCTATACGGCCATTAGCATCCACGAGACAACTGCACAAGAAGCCCTGAGGACTGGCGCAGTGGCCTTGGAAAGACCAACCCTCTAAAAAGTTTTTCTAAGACTCAGATTTCAGATGGGGTGATTGGCTGCCGGGACCATGTCTAGCTGTTTTGCATTTAGCCGGGATTGTTGTCCCAGCTTGTGTCGTTGTTACTGCTCAGCTCCACCGGTCCTGGATCAAGCTGCAATTCTATTCCGAGCCATAAGGCTGTCAAATCAACTACCGCTGTCAAATCAACTACCGCTGTCAAATCAACTACCGCTGTTAAATCAACTACCGCTGTTAAATCAACTACCGCTGTCAAGATATAGACGCGTCCTGACCTCACATGTCATGATGACTGCAACTGCTCGAGACCCTTGTACCTTTATGAGGGTTCTACATTGCATCAAAATTAGCATAATCACCATGCATTGCAAGAGCAAACATTCTATTAAAGGAACTCAAGACCACACCTCGAGACTGGTCGTCCTTGGCAATCAAAAACCAGAATCCGGGGTAGCGGTTCCCTCCATTCACTTCCGAAGAGCTTTCTGAAAGCATATTGCATCTCAATGAGGACAAGCTTCCGGGGCACTGGTGTCTCGGATGACCACTTGAGGTTTGGGTCCAGGCATGAGCGGGTTTGTCGTCTGCCAGCTCGTTAGCAATGAAGGACTGTTAGGGGCTTGTTGACGACAATTGGCCTGATTGCCTACTTGGTGTCGATGTGATTCTAGGATGTTCCTGGTCATGTTCTCCCATGGAATCTGCAACCTCAGCAGCTCTGCACTTCTGGCTGATCCTTGGGCGGCCCAGGCAACAAGCATTGTGGCATGATAATCTGCCATATCCCATCGGACTAGATTTAACCCTGAACATTTTGAACCTCGAAACAAATAGTGAATCCTTAAGCTCCCTGAACCCTGAGAACACATTGTGGGCTGTCTGCTTGCTAGGCCGGAGTGGCCGCAGGGCCTAATCGTTCAGCCGCCGTCAAACCCATGGACGTGAGACCAGAGATGGCACCATGGCAGGTCTCTCCCCTCCATGCAAGTGATACCGGTTGGACCATAACCACAGGCAACCTAGACCACCTGCTCAGCAAGGTCCGCGTCACTTTGCTCATTAGTTGCCTCGTCATTTTCCTCGCCATTTTCGTCATCACTGTCGTCATCATTCTCGTCATCATTTTGCTCAATGAAATACGAAATTGCCAACGAAACCAAGGCTATGGTGGCCAAGATGATCCACGGCGCTTGGGCCATGGAGCGACGCTGGAAGAACGAGGTCAAGCCACCCCACGAGAGGGGCGCTATGAACCTCGCCAACGAGTTGGCACTCATGCACGTGGCATTGACAAATGCACGGTGCCGTGGCTTGGTGGCTCGAAACACCAACACCGCCACCTGCGGAAACGCAAGCGCATTGCCCAATGTGGCTAGCATGGTGTTGAAGTAAACAAAGCGTCGTGAAAACCACTCGGGGAGCCTGGAGTTGTAGCCGGGCGTGGTGAAGATGATGTAGGGGAGAACCGTGTAGGCCACCGGGAAGAGACACGACGCAAGCCGAAACCCGTTGATGGTGCTCATGTGGCGGTCGAGAAACGGGAAAATGACAATCACCAGAAAACACCCCACGAGCCCCACGGTCGAGAGCATGGTGCCGATCTCCAGCGAGCTCCACCCCATGCCGCCCTTGATGTGCCACGGAAACTCAAGCGCCTCGGGGAGGTAGTCTCCCGCAAGGTACACCGTGATGAACTCGGTGTGGATAAGCGCATGGAATGCAATGGAGAAGTACACCACCATGGCGCCGATCACGGTGTTGGTGAAGATGTCTCGATTGCGAATGGCCGCCGCAAAGTTGGTGGTGTCCTCTCTCTCGGACATGATGGTGGGCTGGAGCGAGAGCACAGAATACCTTCGGAGGGCACTTCTCGACAGCTTGCGGGGAAGAACATGCTCTAGGAACGAATCTGAGTCATCGGCCTCGGGAGCGCCGCCATCTGATGTGGGTCTCTCAGAATCCAGGGCTTGTCCTCGATAGCTCTCCACGGGATCTTGGTATGCCTGGGAGCTTTCGCTTCCGCCATCGCTCAGGCCATCGCTTTGCTTAGCGCTTTGAGTATCACCGTGGATACTTTGGATATCGCTTTGGGTATGATTGGAGTCCCCGTAGCGGCCGCAAGGCCGAATGCCGTAATCTTGGTGAGGCTCCTGCAAAAGCCCCTGGCACTCCAGCCGGTTGAGCCGGCAGGAATCAACCTTGAACCCCAACAAGGCCCTGAAGCGGTTGCCCCATATCAACCCCACGTCGCGCTTCCGTTTGGCGCGGGGCTCTGTTTCTTCCAAAAAGAAAAACGCCACCAAGGCGCTGTTGACCAAGAAGTAGCACACCACGATGTTTGACAATGCGTAGGGAAAGCGCTCAATGAAGCGTTCATAGGCCGAATGGAGGCCCAAAAGCTTGGCGGGGGCCGCAGGAGTAAAGGCGCCAAGGAGGCCCGCTAGGGAAAGAATGGGGTCCTTCTGGCCCATCGGATCCATCAGGCTCATCGGATCCATCAGGCTCATCGGATCCATCAGGCTCATCGGATCCATCGGGTCCTTCCTCGGGCGCGTCAAGTACGGTGAGCCGCCAATCAACGGGCCAATCACACACCCCACGTTCCAAAACAATGGAAGCGCGGCAAACGCCAACGACTGGTGCCTCCTTTCCTGCGCAATCTCGCCCACCACGGTCTGCATCACCGCCACGTTGCCATTCAAGGCCCCCGCCAAGGTGCGGGCCGCCAATGCCATGTAGAAGTTCTGCGCAAACCCAAACACCAAGAGGCACACGGCGGATCCTAGGAGCCCCGTGATGAGCACCGGCTTGCGGCCCACGCGGTCGCTGAGCCGGCCCCAATGGATGCAGCAAAAAAACTGCGACAAGGCAAACGAGGCGGCGAGGATTCCCGTGTACTTGGGGATTTGCGACGGGTCGTTGGTCACGTGGAAGTCCCGGATCATGAAGTACACGTAGGGGAAGAGCGACGTGAAGGTGATGGGCTCGGAGAAGCGGATCATACACACCACGGACATTTGCCACACGGGGAAGCCCCTCAATTGGTCGCGGATTCCCATGGCTGTGGAGCGGCTGGAGGGCAAATGCTTGGGAGGCGCGGGGGTTTGGGGATTGTTTCAGATGGGTTCAATTGGCAAAGGTCAGGGGGAGAAGAGGTAGCAAGTCAATAGCAAGTTAATAGCAACGGTCTGGCAGACGGAAGAAGGATGCGCTGTAGCAAATTGGGTTCTAGCGGGTAGCGTTCGCGCCGGGCTGCTTCAAAGGGTGAAGGATTGGCTAATCGCTGCCGTGAGTCACCGAGGAGGGTGCGGCCTGCATGGGAGTGTGTGGGCCTGTATATGGCCCGTTTTGACTGTGGGCCACAGGTGTCAAGACGCATGGGTCCGCGTCAGGGCACATGCGCGGATCGTCTCTGTCTCTCTGTCGCTGTCTCTGTCTCTCTGTCGCTGCCCAGTCTCTGTCTCTCTGTCGCTGCCCAGTCTCTGTCTCTCTGTCGCTGCCCAGTCTCTGTCTCTCTGTCGCTGCCCAGTCTCTGTCTCTCCACCTAGTCCTCGTGGTCCTGCATCCTAAACGACTGCAAGAGCCCAAACGTCGCCAACGCCGCCATGCTCCACCACGAAAACCACGCCCGGCCATGCCGGTCCCCCAACGACATCAAGTACCCAAAGATGATCGGCCCCACGCTGCGCGAGAGCGCCAACATGCTCATGGTGAGCGAGTTCACGTAGGCACGATGCTTCTTGGCCGCGGCCCGGTGGTTGAGCACCATCACCTGCGGCATGCCGGTGGCCGAGGCGAGCGTCTTCATGGAAGTCATGGCGTAGAGCAACGTGGGCGTGACCCATGCGGGAAACGCCGGGTTGTATTTGCGGAGGGTGAAGATCGTGAGCGGAACACACGCGTACACCACGGGGAAAAACATCAACGAGAGCCGGAACCCGTTCAACGTGCCCAACTTGCGGTCCAACACGGGAAACACAACGAGGATGATGAGCATGCCCATGATTCCCGTGGACGAAAAGAGCGTGCCGATGTAGGAGGTGTCCAAGCCAAACCCCCCTGCGATGCGGAACGGAAACTGCAACGTGTCCTTCTGGAACCGCGCCGCCAAAAACACCGGGAGGAACTCGTTGTAGGCCACGTTGTGCAAGGAGATGATGCAGTTGGAAGCAATCACGGTGATGACCTGCGGCGTGAGGACCGGCGGCTCTTGTGCCAGGGCTGGCGCCTCGTCCGCCATGCGCTGCGACTTGAGCGACGCCGCGCCGCTGGTGTCCGGCAGCGTGCCCTCGGAGCTGGTGTAGTTGGGGTCGTACTCCCTCATGTTGGAAGAGCCCGCCGCGTCCGATTCGCTGGCGACCCGGAGCGGTTCATGCGGCGAGGGCCCGAGAAGAGGGGCGGTCTCCGGATCCTCCGCCGCGCTGGCGGTGTTCCATGGACGGATGCGCTTCTCGCCGCCGAAGATGGCATGGCTCAAGGCATCGCCGAGCTCGAGCCCGACGTCGCGGCGGTCCTTGAGGTCTTCGTTCGTCTCCTCCAAGAAAAGGAACCCAATCACCATACTCGTGCATAGAACAATCGACACCGCTATATTGGAGAGCGCGTAGGGGTGGCGGTCCCGGAATCGGAAGTAGGCGCTTGTCAAGGTCTGCTGCACAAGCTCGTTCCCGGCGGCTTGGTGGTAGGGACTGTCCTGCTTGGGGTTGGTGAAGAGCCGCGAGCCGCCGATCAAGGGCCCGATGATGGAGCCAAAGTTGAACAACAACGGCAACGTGCTGAAGCCAATGGCCTGGTGTCTTCGCTCCACGCAAATCTCGCCCACCATGGTTCTCAAAACGGCAATGTTGCCGTTCAAGGCGCCGGCCAAGCACCGCGACGCCAAAGCAAAGTAGTAGTTGGGACTGAATCCGAACAAAACCAACGACACGGACGATCCAAAGAGCCCGAAAAGAAGAATGGGTTTTCTCCCGATGCGGTTCAGCAACTTGCCCCACTGGAGCGCAAACAAAAACTGGAAGAAGGCAAACGACGACGCCAAGTACCCGGAGTACTTGGAGATCTCCTGCTCGGTGGGCGCGATGTGGAAGTCCCGAATCATGAAGTAGAGGTAGGGGAAAAGCGACGTGAAAGCAAGCGGCTCGGAGAACCGAATGAGCGAAACCACCACCATCTGCTTCACGGGGAAGTCTTTCATCTGCTCACGGTAAGAAGACATTTTGGGGACGAGCGGACTGAAGAGGGGGAGTGAGACGAGACTTGAGCTGAGCCTTAGACTTGGTGCAGGCCGACTGACACTGAGTTGAGCTTGAGCAAACTGGCTGAACTGAGCTTGCTGAAGTGACTGAAGTTAGCTTGCTGAGCTTGGAACGAGGCGAACTTGCTGACACAAACCGAGACAATCCGAGACAGTCCGAGACAATCAGAGACAGTCCGAGACAATCCGAGACTAACCGAGACAAACCGAACCTTGCCGTGACAAAGCTTTAATCTGGACAAAATGAAAAGCCAGGGTTGATTCAAGAGCAAAACCAAAGATGCCGGGTTACAAACTGAGCGGAAGTTGAGGCGGCCTCGATGCGGCTTAAAAATGTTTTGGCCCCGCGGGCCAGCATGGTGTCCAAGATGTGTCAATCAGATAAGCGTGCACATTTGGCGTGCGTATATGCAGCACTGCCTGAACACAGGCGAGCAATTTCCACCTGCGGGGCCGCTTAATATGGCCCACGTTGAGCAACACCCTAGCGCCAGCACCTGGTGTGTCAAAGAGAATAAGCCCTAAAACGGGCGAACCGCCCGAGCCGCTGCACGCCCCCTTATGACGACGCGGCCCGCAGATTGCTCCGTTTGCAAACCACAAAGAAGGCGTGCCCCTTTTCCTCAAGCCCCACATCTTCTTTGGTGCCATGATGACTGGGCGGAGTGGGCGTGGAGTGGGCGTGGCTCTACAGTATTTCATGGTTATGAAGTTTCGGTTTGTGCCCTTGAAAGACGGGAAAAGCCGATCGGGGATATATCTGACCCAGGGAGGGGCACGCCAATGTGGAGCCAATCACAAAGAGCAAAATCAGGATAGGGGTATCTGGGGCGGCTATTAATGAAATGGAGGTAACGGAGAATCCCACGCCCAAGCATCGTTGGCTGGTTATCAGGATGGCGCCAGCGCCACCAGCCCCTTGCTGGTCACCGCAACCGGCCTCTCGTGCGGCTTCGCGACCTTCCGCCCCGTCCTGAACTGGCACTCAGGGATTCACAATCGGGCATCCAAAATGACAAATTAGTGCATCAAAGACGACAATGAGGGCTACAAAGACGTCAATGAGGGCTACAAAGATGACAATGAGGGCTACAAAGACGTCAATGAAGGCTACAAAGACGTCAATTAGGGCTACAAAGACGTCAATGAGGGCTACAAAGACGCCAATGAGGGCATCAAAGACGCCAATGAGGGCATCAAATACGTCAAAGGAGTGCACCAAAGACGTCAAATGACCAAAATGACCACCAGCGCACCGCCATCCAAATCCCGCATTGGCCAGCCTCCATGCACTACAGAGAGGCCACATTTGGCGACGAGATTAACCAACCGGTAGTCTCGGGCCAGATCCCGTGCTGGCATGCCTTGCAAAAGCTTATGGGTCAAGCCATGGCCAGTACAATGCATGGAAGTCACGCGAGCCCAGCGCATTGGTTTGGGGCGGGCCTACTTTCTACCCTCAAGGCCTCGCGCGTGCATCCTGGCCAACGCTGTTGAGCTGGTTCGACCAGAAATTGATTCCGGGGGTTATGTTTTTTTTGCCGTGATGGTTATGCGGTGCTGACTTTCAAGAGATGTTTTTTGTGCTGGTGTTGTTGTGATTGTTGATGCGAATTCATGCTGATTGTTGATGCGAATGATGCTGATTGTTGATGCGAATTATGCTGATTGTTGATGCAAATTATGCTGATTGTTTTATTGCGAAGATTTTTCATGATTGCTTCATTGCGAGGATATTATTGCCATAGTCCATTTTGATGCCCCTTGCCTGTTGCAGAAGCTGTGGGACCCCAACGAAGCTCCCCTTGAAAAGCAGCCCCTCGACCCTGCCCGTTTCCATGTTGATGGTTCTGGGGGGCCGGACCTGCATGCGAAGGGTCTGGCCACGCATGGGCCCCAAGGGCGCATTGTCAGATTTGAAGAATCTCTCAGAAATGCGCGCCCTCGCACTCGGTGCAGGCATGCGCGGTGCCTTACCCGGCAACCTAGACGAAGTGGAGCCCGCGACTGCGCCCTACTCAGCCCCTCTTACCACACTCGCTACCAAATCGACTCCTTGGCTACTCACACACGCTCGTTCCAAAACAACCGCTAAGAACGACCAAAGTCCCTAGCATCCCAAAGCAGGCATCCCAAAGCGAGCATCCGAAAGTTTCGCCTCCGTGGCTTGGCATTTCCCCAACATATTCAAACAAACTCAAATATTTCGAGGACCCTTGGTCATCGAGCAAACTCAAGCATCCGCAAGTTCCCCCGTGGCATCTCAGTGGCACTCCCTAAGAGCTCTTGCAACATTTCAAGGCAAATTTGGATACAACACTGTACCCAGGCCAGTAACGAGACACTCAGACTGGCTCAAAACACACCAAAGCTAAGGCACCCAGATCAAAAGCCCCAACTGAACCATCCTTACAGAATAGACATGCTGCGCAGAAGAAACGCTCTTTTGGCGTTGGTTTTCTCGGCGCTCGGCCTCGTTGCCTTCTTCAACCAGCCAAGACTACACACGTTGTCGCGGCGCAGTGCCGAAGCAGAGCCCTTCGAAGGGGCCTTCTACGTGGATTTGGAGGCGCGTGATACCGTCTCCTCGGATGTGGTGGTTACCGAGACTGTGGATGGAACTTCTCAGGCAACAGATGCGCAGACGTCAGTAGTCACGCAGGCCGTTTCGTCCACGCAGACTGGGGCCCAGACCACCAACGCCGGCCTGGTTGGCGACACTACTTCAGTCGACGCTACCACCGTCACAACGGACACGACCACCACGCCACTGACTACGTCCGCAGCCACCGTGGCTAGCACGACACAGACCTCGCGCAATACGGCGCAAGGTACTACCGCTTCCGACACTCAGGCCGACACAACCGTGACGGGTTCAGCCGAGGCCGACACAACCGTGACGGATTCTGCACAGGCGGATTCAACCCAGGCGGATTCAACCCAGGCGGACTCAACACAGGCGGACTCAACACAGGCAGACTCGACACAGACGGACGCTTCTAGTGGGCGGGCTTCAGGCACCAGCAGCCAGGCGCCTCGCACAACCGACTCGTCCGAGTCTGGGGCTGCGTCTGCCACCCCAAGCCAGACCACCCGGGTGTATACTTCGCAAGAGAGTGGGCGCACGGTGGTGGTGACGCAAACGTCCATGGTCACGCAGGCCAGCGCCACGCCCTCGTCATCCACAAACCGCAACTCGACCAGCTCAAGCAGTGGATTGAGCAACACCAACAAGATTGTGGTGGGCGTGGTAGTGGGAGTGGGCGGAGCGGTTCTCGTGGGCCTCGCGGCGCTAATGTTTTTCCTCAAGCGCAGGGGTACGCGCGGCCAGGAGAGTGGCTGGACCTTCTGGAGAAAGAATGAGAAGGGCGGCGAAGACAACTTCTTTAGTGGCGAGTTGGGCGTTCGTGACCGAAACATCAACCAAGGCTCGAACTTCTAGCTGAAGCAGCCGGTGCGGGGCGGGGGGCCGGAAAATGACCCATCCAGGCCCAGTTGACGCCTTCAAATCAGGGCGAAAGCCGCCATGTCCGTGGCCGGGCTATATGCAGGCTCTCCTGTTATATGCAGGTGGTCGCCATCAAGCAACTAGCCAGGCTGCACTCATTGCAGTGACCTTTGAAGTCAGCTGACCTTGGTTGGAGTCGCACATTGATAGACAGCACTCCCCGTCAAAGGTTTGCACAGTTGCAACACGAAAAGTTTCAAGGCACGTGGATGCCGTAGCCATGACCCGAAGAGGGCCAATCAGAAAGCCGCGTGATCATCGAGTCGAGACTTGATCATCGAGTCGAGACTTGATGTGGATAATTTGGGCCATTTCGGCCGAGCGTCGGTGGCTCTTCGTCAAGCGTCCGACTGGTCATCAAGGATTGACGAAAGGATGTTTGTGGCCCATGGCATGGCCATTTATTAGTAATTAGATATATGACAGACTGTATGTTTATAGTAGTCCTGGTCTTGACTGTCTTGACTGCCTAGTCTTGACTGTCTTGACTGCCTGGTCTTGACTGTCTTGACTGCCTGGTCTTGACTGTCTTGACTGCCTAGTCTTGACTGTCTTGACTGCCTAGTCTTGACTGCATGTAGATCTTGACTGCATGTGCTGACCACTGCGCTTCCGGCCTACCGCAGAACACCAGTACACCGCGTTTTAGTCCAAGCCACGTTTATAGATGAACAGTCTGTAAATAAACGTGCTTCTCCTGGCTTGTTGATTTGGGCAGCCGCCTTTGCCGCCCGGTTTGAATAGTTTGCAAAACCACAAAGGCGGATGGGCAGCGCACGACTCATGGCGGGCACGAATTTCTATACTGTGGAGGCATCGTGCCAACACAGGGAATAACCTGGGCTTGTTCTGAGCATCCGACCAGTCCCAATTGCAGCAAAGAGCAGGCCATGAAGCGACCGAAACACTATGCTGTTTCCACCAAAGTGAAGAGGTTGACAGTTGTAGCATATACTCGCCCAATCTGGAATAAATGCAGAGTTTCCAGTAAAAAATTCAATGAGTACAACGCAACTGGGTCGGTGGCGGCTGCGGCCAGTTCAAGAGACTCCTCATAGAAAAGTTCAGGGGTTCCGTCTTGGGGGCGAAAAGTTCAGGGTTCCGTCTTGGGGGCGAAAAGTTCAGGGGTTCCGTCTTGGGGGCGGGGGGTCTCTGGCAGATCCGCCTTCAACTGCTCTCATGGCAGATTTTGCACCCACCGCCTGCACACAACCATAAACCATTAGTGAAACAAAGCATAGAGTACCATGGAAGCAACCGTGGCACTTAAGCTCATGCACAAGGTGATGATTATTGGAGAGGTAAGTCCGAAGTGTTCACTGCAGTCCAAGCCAATGTAAATTCTATAGTCATTAACCCCGGGATCGGGCATTGCACTATACTTTTTATCATTCTTTGCAACGTATTTGAACGTTTCCTGCTAATACATTCGGACCCTCATTGAGACTAAATCCACTATGCCTCTGTTGAACTGGCACTGCTTGTAAGTCTAATCCAAATATGATTCATCGAAAAGATGTTCGGGTTCCTCTTGCTTTGCCGGATAGTTCAATGGGTCAAGGGGTTAGCTAATTCCACATTTGCATGTGCTTGAAGCCGTTTGAAGCCTTTTGAAGCCCTGGATATCACTAGACCCAATACCACCCTGGCGAGGTGGAGGAGGGAGCACGAGACGATAACCTTTGTATCCTGGCTTGCATCGCACCATCCATGGGGGCAAATCCTGTGGGCTCAATTGAATGATCCGCAAGTCTCGGGTCCGTCATTGATCCAATGAATCATTTCATTTGATGGGGGTGGTGGAAATCATTGGCGTGATGAATTCGGAAATGTTTTAATCTCCTTGTTTTCTGTTTGACACGGAGTCTCGACGGGAATAAAATTCCATGCGCTCTGTTCCTCCGCTCTGGTTCCTCCGCTGGTTTCTCCGCTGGTTCCTCCGCTGGTTCCTCCGCTGGTTCCTCCGCTGGTTCCTCCGCTGGTTCCTCCGCTGGTTCCTCCGCAGGTTCCTCCGCTGGTTCCTCCGCTGGTTCCTCCGCTTCTTCTACCTGGATCCGGCATTTTCTTCCCTCCCTGAAAGACTCGAATTCATTGGGACCTTGCCCAAATCGAGTAAACTAAGTCATCATTGCAAGCCTGTAGATTTGAAATCTCGTCCATTGACCGTTGGCTTCGCAGCCAGGCTGCTGAAATCACCTGCGTTCCAAGAAGTACCAAATGGATTCCACGATGCCATTTCGAATTGGCCATGGTACTCCCTGGGCCTTTTGTTGAAGACCAAAGACTGAGCGCGCTATACTTAAAACCACTGTGCGTGTTTTGGTCTCCTAAAGCGGTAAGCTGGACGACTGGACCACACAAGGTGTTTTATGGGTGAATATCAATCCTCAAATATAAAAGGCCAGCTGCCTTCTAACTTCATAAGAGTAATCATACAAACCCCATGTTGGAGTGTCATCAAAGATGCCTCCAAGAACCAGACCCACTAATATTAAAATATCTGCTAATGAGAAGGAAGTCCACACGTATCTTCATGACACCATGGCTGTGTTATTCGAACACCCATGTATGACGTTGAACAGGAATTGTCCTCGTTACACCTTTTCCCTCCTGCACATAACCTGTTTTTGGCATCAGTTTCGTCCTGAAGTCCGCTTGCAGGCCGGCTCTTCATGAAGTGTTCGGCTAGACCCATCAAAGGGCATTGTGGTTTTTGACTTGATAAGTCAGAATGCAAGAGGGCAAGTGAGGAGAGAGCAGGACACGAAATGTCAGTAAGTAGCCCTCAACCCGCGCATGCTAGGCGAGCCGAAGGTGCAGGGCAAACCTGCAGCAGGAGGCACGGGCCTCTTGGTCTGACTTCGGGACGGAGCGTCCGCCACCAGGCGCAACCACAGACTCGGAGGCCCTTCTCGAACTTTGATAGCCAATAGTATCACAGCTCCTTCGTGGGCTGTGGAACCTGAATAATGTAGTGTCCGGTTAGTCCAGGCGGTCCGTGTTCTCCTGTCCAATGGCCAAAAAGGGGTGTGGACACTTGCAAACGGCGCTACGGCATGGCTGACTCACCACCAAGCGGCATTTAAGGGGCGTCCCATGCCCCAGCCGCTCGCCCAGACCCGGATCAGGTCGGTGGTGGCCATGAGACGGGACCTCGTCCCGCCACCGCCAACCTCTGCAATTTGCGTGCGTGTACCGGTATCACATTTAGTTAAGGGACCGTGTAAAGTACCGCTTAAGGGACGCCTAAAGGACTGCAAGCCACCGGGCTCAAGGGGCCCATGCCTGGGTTCGAGCATGCCGACGCCCAAATAAAAGCATTGGGTTTTGGGTTTGTGGCGGCCGCCAATTCCGAGCCGCCTAGCGGTGACCTCTAGGTATTGATGAAGTTGGCCCTTTGCGCACAGGAAGCCTGTGCACGTGAAGAATTAAGCACGTGAAGAGGTGCGGAAGTGATCTGTGCACGTGATCGGTTCACGTGATCTGTGCACGTGACCTGTAGGCGTGACCTTACACGTGATCCGGGCTCGCACGACCCGCACTCGCCACGTCCACTCGCCACTCCTTCAACCACACTCGCCACACCCTCAAATACAATCCTCCTTGCCCCTTCGCACAAGTTCTGCCTCACACCAAGCGCTTTGCCACCCCCCAACTACTTCGCCACACGCGATCCCTTTCATCCCTCCCGCCGTCATGACTGGAACCCGCAAGCTGAAACTCTATCCGTGGACCGTGGCACTGCAGTGTGCAGGCATCTGCACCCCTAGCTCCGGCGACCCAAGCATGGCCAAAATCAGGCATGCCCACGCAGCCCGTGACAATGACCGTGCCATGTGGCCTCCGGCTCCTATCGCTTGTTAGGGGCCAGTGGAGGAATGACCGAGGTGCACGGGTGTGGCGGTGGGCTGATCTCGAATCTCTTGGGTGGCACGCACTCATTACACGGCGCGAGTCCAGCAGGGCCCGGACCGGGAGCCCCACACGCAAAAGCCGGGGCAAAACGGGGGCGGGTTCGAGCCAAAAGATCCAGGTTCACGTAAAGTTCGCAAAAATCAGTGAATTCTGTTTCTGAGAATAGTCAGAGAAATTGGCCTTGGCCGACTGCGGGGTCGGAGCCGAGCAGGCTGCAGGACCGGTACCTGAAGTGCGTTCCCGGTGCACGGGTGCACGGAGTCCCACTGACAAGTGCGAGCGTGACAGTTCAAGAAATAAAAAAGATGAGACAATTCTCCTGAAGTTGTGCATGCAAGCGCCCCACCGCGGGACGTACATGAGCAGAGACAACTGCAAAAAACGGGTGTTTCAGGGTAATAGTGGGCCAAATGAACAGAAAAAACCAATTCGAGCCCCTTAATAGGTTTTACTCTGCGGCTAACTCACAAACGCCGCTCTGATTTTGGAAGCGAAAATCCCTGGTTGCTGAATTCCTGTGTTGGCCTGATTTTGAGGACATACAAGTATGCTTCCCTCGCGCAGGTCTTGCAGTGATCCTGCAGCCGATGCCTTCTCACCTGCCGTGCCGCCTATATTGTTCATTAACCATGCATTCCTCATGAGCTTTTGCATGGGCATGGCTATCAGCTCCACCGGTGCGTAATTTTTAAAGCAACCGCCAGGATGCGTATTTTCGACCATCCTCTATTTTCAATCCCGTTATTGCTGCCCCGTTTCGTCTTCCACAAGGCACACTTCGTTTCCGACAACTTGGCTTAAATCGTCCCAAATCCGCCTCTGCTACCTCCCTCCGCTGTTGTTGCATGGCTATTTGACCTGGCTCTCATCCCCCGCACAGTCCCGTCTTTTTGAGCCACTTGATTTGACCCCTTTCTGAAGATCCCTGACCCCAGCCTGTTTCGAAGCAGCAGTTTCTGATCCTTGATTTTCTAGCCTGGTTGCAGGTCAAGCGCTCGACGCCCCACTGTCCCGTATCATGCTTGGAATCCATGACCTTTTGAACCGGTCCCGTTCGGCTTCGCCCACGGCTTTGGCCCCTGGTGCCTCTGAATTCATGGCGGCCAGCGACTCATCCTCCTTCGAGCTGAACCTGAACTATGGGAACCTGACCCCCGAGCCTTTACTAAATGGGGAAACCCCGATCTCGGAGCCCTTGCTAAGTGAGGAGACCCCGATATCCGAAACCCTGGCCAATGAAGCGTCCGGCTCCCTGGTTGCCCCGTGTGAAGACCAATCCTACGCCGGCCGTCAACCCTCGAAGCGCCTCGGACAAGGCGCACAGTTGGCGTCCAAGGTGGAGACTGGGCCTGGGCTCACCGTCAACACGCTGGGCCGCCGAGTCACCAAGCTCCACCGGTCACGCATCCACCCAGCGGCGCTCAAGAATATCCGCCTCATAGATATCGCCTTGCGGCGCAAGAGCACGGTGAAACGTGCGTCCAACCCTGACACGTTCGGCCTGAAGCTCCACCGCAAGTTCTTGGAGGCGGGGCTCCGCGTGCGGCTAGTGCTGAGCCCGTCCATATATGAGATTTTCCGCCAGCTCACGCCGGCCACATCCCGCGGCCAGACGCTTTTCTCCATGGAGTTCGATAGTCTGTGCGCTTCGTTGAGGGCACATGATCTCAGTGGTGAGCTCCTCGACGCTCGCGCACTGCATGCTGTCTACCCTGGACGGCGGAGGTCAAGGGACTCCCCTTCAGACCCTCGCGAGGTTGCTACGAGTCAACATCCCTTCAAGAAGTCCAATGGCCGGGCAGAAGGAACCGTCTCGGAAAGTCCTGGACTGGGGAGTGTCTCCGAACTAGGAAGTGCCTCAGAACTAGGAAGTGTCTCCGAACTAGGGAGGGTCTTCGGAAAGATGTCTCAAAATGGCAGCGGTTCAAAGCCGCCTGGAAATGGCCAGATGCACGAAAGCATGCAAAAAGAAACGTCTTCTCCCAATGGACAGAATCCGCCCCGTGAGCCGCCGCCCCCCGCCATGAACATCAAGGACGAGTCGGCAGGCCCGGACCTCCTCTTTCGCCACAACACCCCCTTTAACGACAAGCCCGCGCCGAAACAGGAGTTCTTGTCGCAATCCCCATCCAGGCATGTCGACCAGCTACCGGCGGTTCTCGAAACAGGCAAGTTGGAAACGCGCGTGATCCGGCTCATCGACAGTAACCTCGTGGACTTGGCCGGCGTGCCGTCCAAGGTGCTCAAGCTGCTCCGGTACGATCTGGATGTCCACGGCATCCAGCCGCACAACCTCGTGGGCACGTTCAACAGCCTCGACACGGCGGTGTCATCGGTGTTCAAGATCCAGCGCTACTCGTTGGTGCGGGTCACCAAGTCCGCGTCCACCAACCTGGAGCCCTCGGTGCTAGTGAAGTTGGAAACCGCCCACCCCGGCGACCCCGCGCTCATCGACGATGACGAGTACATCGAGGACATGGTCACGTCGTTGGGGCGGCCGCGCACGCTGCCCACCAACTTGTTCCTCAAGAAGGTGGTGGCTCGGCCGCGCTACAAGGTGGACATGAAGCTCTACTTTGTGCCGTACGCCGAGTCCATGTCGCTCTATGTGGATCTGCGCATCTTGGAGCGCGACTTGATCAACGGCGTGGTGGACGTCAACTCCGAGCCCGACCGCATGCTCTACACCACCTTCGACCCCGTGCCGGTGTTGCAGCACGTGCTGGACCTCATCCTGCAAAGTGACCGCCACTTGCGCCTGTACTCGGAGGACGACCCGCTGTTTGCACTCCACGTGCCCAACCACATGACTGATAACCTCCTGCTGTACATGTGCACGACGCCGCTGCATACAGAGCTGGAGGGCTATAGCAGTGGCTCGAGTCTGAACTCGCACTCGTCTGTCTTCTCGCGGGCTGGCTCGTCGGGCTCTGCCAGCCTGACATCCAGTGTTGAAAAGGCACTGTGATGGGCTCCTGCCCAGGGGCCCGCCGATCCTCGCCGTCGATCCTCGCCGCCGGATGCACTGGCATGTGGTGGTGATATCTGATACTGTCTGTTTTCTGATTGGTTGACTGGTTGACTGGTTGACTGGTTTGACTACAAAAAAAATGTGGCCTGTCGGTCAAGGCTAATGCTGGGACTTGTCGGTGAAATGCCGGAACTTGTAATGGTGTGTTGGTATTTATAGGGCTATGCCCTCGGTTGCTAGTGTATATTATATAAATAATTCATAGCCAGCAATGAAGCCTGGTCTAAACATTCAACGACACGGTTTCCGAGGAGACCAAATGCTGGAAAGGCTCCAAGGCCTTCTTCACGTCGTTCTTCACAAACTTGTCGGTTTGCTGCGGAGCTCTGCCCACGAACGTGGAGGGGTCCAACAAAGAGTCCAACTCGCCCCAGATGGGCTTGAAGTACGGGGTATTCCGCACCCGCTCGATCAAGTCGTTGTCTCCGCCCTGCTGCTTGACCACATCAGACGCCTGGTGGGAGAGAACGCGGATTTCCTCGTGACATTCCTGCCTGGAAGCGCCCTTCTCCACCATGGCCATGATGATGTTCTCCGTGGCCATGAACGGCAACTCGGCCATGATGCGGCGCTCAATCACCTTCGGGTACACCACCAAACCGGAGGTGATGTTGATCAACGTCGACAACAAGATATCAGCGGTCAAGAACGCCGAGGGAAGCGAGATTCGGCGGATGGCCGAGTCGTCCAACGTGCGCTCAAACCACTGCACAGAGGCCGTCTGGATGGCATCGTTCAAAAGGCCCCCCAAGTGCCGGGAAAGAGAGCACACCCTCTCGCATCTCATGGGGTTTCTCTTGTAGGCCATGGCACTGGAGCCGATTTGCGACTTTTCAAAGGGCTCCTCGATCTCTTTCAAGTTGGCCAACAACCGGATATCCGTGGCGAACTTGTGCGTGGAGGCACCCAACGAGGCCAAGGGGCTCAACACGTCAATGTCGATCTTGCGCGAGTAGGTCTGGCCCGTCACGGGGTACACATGGTCGAAGCCAAGCAACTTGACCACGGTCTGGTCCAACTGTTCCACCTTGTCGTGGTCTCCATGGAAAAGGGAGAGAAACGAGCCCTGTGTGCCCGTTGTTCCCTTGACACCCCTCAAGCCCAAGTCGTTCCGCGCACGCACCATGTTGCGCAAGTCCCAGAGCAACTCCTGAATCCACAAGGTGGCTCTTTTGCCCACGGTGGTCAACTGCGCAGGCTGGAAGTGCGTCCACCCCAACACAGGCAAGTCCTTGTACTGCAAGGCAAACTGCAGCAACCGGTCGATCACGTTGACCAACTTGGGGATCAACACGTCGTAAGCGTCCCGCAAGAAAATCAAGTCGGCATTGTCGGTCACGTAGCAAGACGTGGCGCCCAAGTGGATGATGCCGGCGGCAGCGGGGCACGTCTGGCCAAACACGTGCACGTGGGCCATGACATCGTGCCTGACCTTGGCCTCCTCCACGGCGGCAGCGGCGATCTCCTCGTCCGAGATTTGCAAGTGCTGCTCCATCTGCTCAATGGCGTCGTCGGTGATCACCGAAAGGCCGACCTTCTTCTCGGCCACGGCCAAGTTCAACCATAACTTTCTCCAGGTGGAGAAGCGGTTCCTTAGCGAGAAGATGTGAGACATCTCCTCCGAGGCGTACCTGGAGGAGAGCGGCGTGGAGTATTTGTCGTTGGACATGAGAAGGATGAGGGTGGAAGAGATGAATTAGTGACTCTGTCGCGGTGACCCCAGGGGGAATCAGACCGGTACACCAGCAATACAATACACCGGTACACCAACAATGCACCCGTACACCAGATAGGCGAGGCCCCTGCAGGCACAAGCCCGTGCGCGTGTGAATGGTTTCGATGCCTTTATGGACAGTTGCGCTAGTGACGTTTTCCTTGACAACAATGAAACATGAGAAGCCGCATGTATGTGCTGCGAGCCAGGGTTCATGTTTCTTGGCTTTCCTAGTCCGGCGAGGGACTGCATATAAAGCATTGGTTGCTATTGATGATGAGGCTCGCCCTCACACAGATTAGAAAAGCTGCCCGGCATTTTTGGGACATCAAGGTAGACGAGTACTCTATTAACAACAGAGTGCTGCGCAAGCATGCACGAAGGCTTACTTATATGCCGAACGGTAATTTCATGCAGTGGATCGGTATATGCACACTGCGTATGTACTGCTCCACACTTGAAGCGTAGTTAGCGACAGTCACCCATTAGGGTGCTTGGTGCAGCTGAAACAGAGGTTTTTGCAGGGGAGTGTCCCCTTTATGCATCCTCATTTACTGCAGTTCTCGGTGGCGGAAGCGGGGACTTTGGAGGGAATATATAAGGGAGGGATGCCGCCCTTATTGTAACGGTATCGACACAAGACGGTCCAACCAAATTCCTTGAATAGAGGGACAGAGGGGAATAGCCATGATCAGGGAGATTTTAAAGGTCCACACTTTACCTGGACTACCGAGGATCCAATGACGGCCCGTTTCAGATTCTGTGCACATGAGCGTTCTGCTCTACACTCACCCAAAACCACCTGACGAGCACAAGGAGTCAAACAAGGGATTCAATGTGTGAGTGTCCGGCAATCTATACAACTTTGTTAGGGCTTGGGATGGAAGAAGGTTCTGGTGCGGCACATTGCAAGACATGGCCACGTCATCAAGTGTGCACCAGCGCATCATGTCTAATGAACGCATCATTTATGAACGCATCCCCAAATTCACCAAATCCGATGTGTGACTCTCTAACATTCTGACTCACCGCAGCTAGGGCCCGACACGCATATAAGGCTCGCGTGTTTCGAGGCGGCTCGTTGATGAACTTTTCGCTCCAGGCTACTGCTACTGCATGGAAAATCCAACCGTCCCATGCTCTTTGCCCGGGTCGTCTTTATAAATAACCAGTGGGCATTTTGATATAGCACCACGCTTTTCTTGTGGAGATGCTACGAAGTTCCGGTCGAGTTTGCAGAATCAACAGCTACAACATTACAACAAACACGCGCATACCACTCAATGCGGGTACGGTTGCAGACGTGTTTGGGTTTGGGCCCGCCTTCATGCATAGATGCTTTGATTTTGGTGGGCATGAACATTCAAGCGCCTAAACTGTAAGTGTGCAGCAAGCTCACCTTGGCGTGTCATCAACTTCATGAAGGACCCAGAGCATATCTACCTTTGCCATACGATGAAAAGACTGGGGCACCGGTGCTCCCAGCTGGAAAGGCATTTGAGATGACGTGAACGATCTTGAAACTGCTTTTGAGAGGCCTCTGCAAACATTCATGGAAAAGCATCTTTGAAATAATTCCGGAATGCTTCTGAGATGTTTCTGAAATGCTTCTGAGATGCTTCTGAAATGCTCTGAAATGCTTCTGAAATGCTTCTGAAATGCAAAAGAGCTCCGGAAGCGGCGCAGGCGCCTCTTCCACTGGTTCCAATCAATAATGCTTAAATACCCTCATGGGTCTCGAAGATACCTGAACCTTTCCTACTTTGTCATGGAAAAATGGCTGGTGAAATAATTGAGCTTGCCAGTATAATTATACCCCAAAGATGCACCGCAGAGCCCGGTCGGCTTCTATGATTTCTTCCTCTATTTTGGGCCCAACGGAACTCCGCCCACTTTGAAACACCGAAGAAGATAGCATCGTGATTTTTTTTTTCGTGCAAGTGAAGGGTGGCAAAATGAATGTGATTAGTCACGATGACGATACCTCGTGACTATGCGTCAATGCAGACATCTGCCTGCCTTTCAACACAACGTCAGGGGTGGTGGCCAGTCAAGGGCCGGCCGGTGCATAAAAACGTGTCACATGAAGAGCTCGGCAGCGGTGCGTCAGAGTCGGCTTTGACATGGCATTACACGCTGAGCTCAAGGATAACTTTCTCGCTCTCCAGCGCAGTCATGTCGGACTTTGAAACGGATCGCATTTTGTTGGCATTGAATGATGGCTTTACGTGGTCAAAACATACTGCTCTGCTACCCCGTGGTACTGGGATGCAAGACGGCGAGCTCTTTTCTTGTCCTAGGTACCTCCCACCAACTGAATGCCACATCGAGGTTCGAGTACCACCATGAGTCTCGGAAAACCGTATGTCATCACCACGAGCGACATTTTTTTCGACTTGCTTCCCGGTGGAGATCTACGAAGGGAGTACAGTTTTCCTGACATACAAGCCTTCCATGTCGCTATAGTTGACGTCAAAACAAACAACGCAGGGGCATCAAGATGAAGGAGAGCGAAGCAGGGCAATTGCGATGAACCAGATGAAGGCGAACCAGGCGAACCAGATGAACCAGATGAAGGCGAACCAGATGATCCAGATGAACCACACTAGCCTCATCAAAAAAAAATGCGATGCCGGGACGAATAAATTCGAGTATAGCACTCCATAACCTTATTGCCCTATTGGGAGTTGACTCTCAATGAATAGAAGGAAGCAACCCAATAGACAAGGCGGCCATGGAGTTCGGCAATAGATGGTCATTCATTTCCGAAACCAGTGCCCTCTGACACGGACAAGCCAGAAACGTCCTATTAATCGGATGTTGAGGGACGTGATTCTAAAGGCACATTGGGAGCAATACTGGCCACAAGCAATGCTACATCTGGTGAATCTGAAACCAATCCTGGCTACCTTGCTATAATTCAATGAGCACTGAGTGAGAACACTCCGTACATCTCAATGCCATTACTGAGAGTTGTGAACCTTCAAGGTACGGCTGGCTCTCATTGGCTCGTGATGTGGAGTATTTTGCACCTGACGACTCATCCAAACCCGTGGTCCATGCCCAGGCATTTCTCATGGTGTCTATACGAATACTTGGAGCAGCAATCACCCCAAGAAGATCTAGACACTAGGCCAGAAACACGCCAGCATGCCAACCCAAGAACTAGTGTCTGAACTACCCCGAGAACCAGTGCCGGTCCAAAGGAAAGTCGGGTGTCCTTTCAAGACAAGGCTGAGACGGCCCCGTTCAGGATGAGTTCCGAGCCTGGGCCAAACTCGGCCGCCATTCTTTGAGCATAACCGAAGCTGGCCAATGGGGCTATATTGAGTCGTATAGGAACACGGAAAACGCCCTTCTGTTTTGGGGGCAGCGCTGCAATATAAGCAAACGGAAACAAAGGGTCAAAAGAGGGTCAAAAGAGGGTCAAAGGATGATACTGGGGGCCCCGTCTTGGGTCTGGATCTGAGGAGCTTCTAGTGACGTTTGTCTTTCTTGTATTTTGCTCATCCATGTCTCAAATATGTCCTTTTTGATCAAGTGTCTTCAAATCCTGTCCGAGAACTGTTATTCCATTGCTACTTCCAACATCCCCCAATATCGGGCCTCACACACCAGCTGCCCGCAATGAAAGGTCACACGCGCAACCGGAACATTAACTTTATTTTTCGAGAATTATCCCTGGGTGAATGACTCCTGCAAGATTGTTGGTTTCGTTTCTCGGAGGGCTTGAAGCTTTGCGCCAATGTCAATCATGCTAAACACACCCAGAACTTTGACTGGATGTCTTTCAGGCGGTTCTCTTCGTGCCTTTTTCCTGTCTTTTTCCAAAAGTCACTTCATCCGTCTTCCATTGGGGCCATGGTGGATGATCAGTACATCTACCCGTCCCTTGCCATGATTTGAGAATGTGTGACTAAGGGTGTGGATTCGTGGCTTAATACCTGGAGATGACATATTCAATGTCTCACTCCCCACTTCTGGCCTCTTGCTCGGCACACGAGTCTGTAGCCAAGATTGCGCCCACCGAAGCCCGGTCGGGCAAATAGTAAGATAGCCACGGGTCTGGGAGACTGTGGCTGACTCGACTCACAATTCTGGTCCACTATTAATATGCCACCAATACAGCCAAGTTTCGGCGTGCACACCCAGGATGTCTCGGGAGCCTTGAACAGTCTGACTGGAGTCTTTGGTCTTGCATTCATCGTTGGACTTCTCTTCCCTGCAGCTGATACCTTCATTGCACACGTGGCCGCCGCAAGCGCATCACCATCGTAGTTAGGAGCAGGGATTCTGATAGAAGGGACTCGCTATAAAAGGCCAGGCCAATCCGTCAGACCTGCTTCAGCTATCAAGCGCGATATTAGACCATTCGTTATGCCAATTATGGTCACTTAATTTCAACCAGCTGGCGTCTGCGATGGCGCCACTTCAGGATTGGTGACTGCCGCCATAACCGCATGCCGACCGCATGTCGGATGTTGCTCATGCGAGTCCTCTTCCGGCTCCTCTTCGGAAGTATTCTTGGGACTCTGGATGGCGCTTGGGACTCTCTGGACCCTCAGGATACCCAGGAGATCCCATGACCCTTGATCTAACCCTGTCAAGAGCCCCGATGAGCTCGCTCAAAGCCCCTCCATACCCTTCTCAGTCTCGCTGGCCGCTTCAGTCCTCGACTCCTCGTTTTGGAGCAAGAGAGAGTACACGGCCGTTCGGAATAGCGTATGCACCAAGCCAACCTTGCGCTCCAACCCCCGCATGTTCTGAAGGAGCTCTGTGGCTTGGCCCGATTGGAACTCGGCCACAGGCGTTGACTTGTGGAGGGTTTGGATTTCCTCAGCAAGCCGGTGCAACTTGAGCGCTAGGCTTTGGTACTGCATAAGCACCTGCCGTTCGAGCACACTGAGCTCCTGCTGCTGGGAGAAATCCGTGCTTAGCACCTTAGACATGGCAGATGCCGCGTCCAGGGATTTGGCGGCACGGTTACACCTGGCGCAGAGAGCGCTTGCATGCAGGCCGGTGGGGCCGCTCAAGTGGGCGTCACGTGCGGCGGTGGGTCACGTGTGGCGGCGGTGTCACGTGCTGCGGCGGTGTCGGCTGCTGCGGTGTCGGCTGCTGCGGTGTCGGCTGCTGCGGTGTCGGCTGCTGCGGTGTCGGCTGCTGCGGTGGCGTCGACTGCTTTCGAGAGGGAATCTGGCTTCTTGTGGTTTGTTGGAGGTGAGGACGGCACGGACGCCACGTGACTATGGCCATGGGCGCCTCAGCAACTGTAGCAAGCCGCGTATATGCAGGCATGCTCGCTTGGTTATGGCATCAACGAAACTCAAGACTATTACCGACACAGGGCCATACCACGTCAACTCAGCCCCAAGTTTCCCCACCTGGACCAATCCGTGCGTGATATTAAGTTGCCATCAATTGAGGCTATCTTTGTCATCGATCATTCTCAATCCCAGTCCCGTCCTTGGTCCCCCGTCCTCCTTGGTCCCCAGTTCTCCTTGGTCCCCAGTTCTCCTTGGTCCCCAGTTCTCCTTGGTCCCCAGCCCCCTCCTCAATCCTCGATTGTCTCGCCAGTGCAGTAGCCAAAAGCTGTGAAAAATTGCCCAGTCGTGTCTACTCCTCTCAGCGCAATGTCCCCCCATCAGGAAACGGCCCACGCCTCCGGCTATCAGAACTCAGGCCACGTCCCCAATGTTCAGCGCAGAACAGACAACATTTACCCCGTGCCTGCGGAATCGGCGCCCACCAAGCCCAGCAAGCAGCCCGAGGCGAAGACGCAGGCCGAATTGTCCATGAAGCAGGAAAAAGGCCCCGGGAAACACGAGGCCACCAACGACACCGTGGCCGCAAAGCATCGCAAGAAACGGTTGGTGGCCAAGCACTCCGGGCCCTCCAAGATCAAGTACTACGTGTGGCTCGCCGGCCACTCGATGTCGCTCCTCTTTGGGCTCGTGTCCTTCACGTGGCAGGTGTTGTGGTTGAGGAACGTGTACTACGTCAACTCCATCGCCTATAGGATGTCTCTCCTCGGAGCAGTCATGGCGCTTGGCGCCAGCATGTCCAAGAAGTTCGGGTTACGGTTCTTGCCTCCTTTCTCCACGTTGTTGGCGCAGCGGAACTTCCAGTACTTAGTGTTGTCGCTTGTGTGGATCTTCACGTTCAAGTCGATCTTCAAGCTCATTCCCACGCTCATGATCTCTTTCTTGCAGTTGGCGCTTCATTTCAAGGCCAAGGCGGTTCTCGGCCAGGCCGACCTCTTGGCCTCGGCCATTGCCTTTGACGAGATCTTGCTCGTTCTCTATTTATTGGTGCGCACGTTGCTTTTTAGGTACACGGCGGGGTACCAGCTATTGATCATGCTGACGTTCCTTTGGTTGAGGGTGTTGTTTGACGAGAGCACCGCCAACATGTTTGGATACTTGGTGATCAAGTTGGACGGCAGGGTGTCGGGAGTCAAGAATGAAAAGGTGCAGAAGGTGTGGAAGAAAATCAAGGTGTTTTTGAAGGAGAAGCAGCATCCCGGCATGACTTTCGATGAGGAGTATCATTTCCAGGAGTAGATGTCGAAGCCGTGCATCATTATCGATAATCCCTGGCATGTACGTGTTGGGGTGTACATTACCGATGTCCACACTGGATGCATTGCATGAGCCCTGACCTCAAGGAGATGAAACAGTACCTCCCCAAATGAAGCCTTCCACAGATGGCTTCCCTTTTCCAGCAAACACGTATCAGCCAATCAACATTGAACAGTAGAAGCAACTTCCTCACCAACTCTCCATCACCGACTCTCCAACACCCAGTGCCAGTTTGCTGAGGCCTTAGAATGACTCCCGGTCAACCCTGCAAAGTACAATGAGGTGGTCTACACGGAAGATGTCTTTGTTTCATCAACAGAAGAAACGCCAGATTAGAGGCCAACAGAAGTGTAATCAGGTTGACCTGTACACGGGCAGTCATTTCTACAGACGTACTAGTCACTTCATGGTTACAAGAAAACGAAAAAGGAGGAAACGAAAAAGGAGGAAACGAAAAAGGAGGAAAACCTCTAGGCGCCAGGCGTGACCCGGACATCTGGCTGAAGGCGAAAGGTCGAAGCGATCTGGCAAGTTTCCATCTGGGACTGAATGGACCGGCCCATCTGAAGCGATGGTCTCGCATCTCGTCCAAGACCCTTACACCACAGCTGCTTCTAGCTTGGAGGTGACGGCGAAAAATATTTGTGGTGCACGGGTTCATGCCAAGTACGCACTAGTGTGGACAAGGCCATGGAAAAGTACAGTGCATGGAAAGGGCCGAGGTCATAGGGAGAAGGCAGACAAGAGCAACCGGGACACCAAAAACCGGGACACCAAAAACCGGGACACCAAAAACCGGGACACCAAAAAACCAGTACATTTAAGTGGACCAGTACATTTAAGTGGACCAGTACATTTAAGTGGACCAGTACATTTAAGTGGACCAGTACATCCAAGTGTACCAGCACATGGCGGACCAAAAATGTACAGGTCAACGCAAAACAGTGGTCCAGAGGCTGAGAAGCGTGTCCAATAGACCAGGCCTCTAGAAACACCGGGTGCGAAACACTTCGGGTGCGAAACTGTCGGAGCCGGTTTACAGGGCCCCGTCCTGCACACAGCGCCCATCCTCCGGCATCTTCTTTATTGGCCAGGCAGAACACGAAGCAGAGCTCGGGGCTTCTGTGTCGGAACTTGTACCCTCACTCTCGAAGAAATCGGGGGGTCCTGGCGGTGGAACTTGCCGACAGTTTGAAGATTCAATTGTATACTTGTTGTATCCGATACTCATCCCATTCTCTTTACCTAAATCATAGGCTGTTCCCTAAAATTGGCGTACTGAGGGCTTTCAACCGCTAGCCTTTTAGAGATGGTTGGGTGCATCATATATATTACTAAATATTTATTTATACTAAATATTTATCTATACTAAATATTCATCTATACTGAATATTTATCTATACTACATATTTATCTTACTACATATTTATCTATACTAAATATTTATCTATACTACATATTTATCTATACTAAATATTTATCTATACTACAATTTATCTATACTAAATATTTACCCTATACTAATATATTTTCAGCCCATGTTTCCGTATATCAGATATACAGGGTCATGTAGTTTTGTATCATACATGACCCGTTGGCTCCATTTGCAGAGAATCGGCCTTATTCTGAGCCTTCGATACTGGCTGAGCTGGACTGCAGGCTTGACTCTGGCTGAGCTGGCTTGATGCCTTCCGTGGCTTCTTGGTCCATGGTCTATCTTTCTGGCTGGGCCAATCCGGTCTCACGGTGGCTGCTGGGTATATGCTCCCACCCACGAGACTACACTGTTTCACCCCGGGCATTTGTGTCGTTGGTAATAGTTACGCTAACTGCAAGCGACGGTGCCCAGCGGCACTTGAGTGTGATCCCCCTCATGGTGATTATTCCTTCTCCTCGACAGTGGTCATGGCTCTCGTCTCCATCCACCATTGCAACTCCCGTATTTCCTCAATGAGACGGTGACATCCGTCACGAAATCCCTTATATGATAAAACCTCTCAGGGGTTGATTATGATAAAATCTCTCAGGGGTTGATTATGATAAAATCTCTCAGGGGTTGATTGGTGATGAGAACTTGTCGCATGAGCTAGTTAATCCTGAGCGATACCTTTCTTCTCCCCAAACGGTAGAAAATTTGACTCCATGTTTTCGCTGATCCGGAACAAGCGCAGCTACACGGCCTCTATGGAGCCGGGCCTCTATGGAGCTCGGATAGAAGCCACCGTATGTGTTCTTGGCACGTGTTACGGCTCAAGGCGTATTGTAGAAGGAGGTATATACAGAAATTCTTGGTGAGTGGGCGAATACCCAATCACTTATTCAATTAGTATTTGCTTGATGACCTTAATCACACAACCAACTCCTCCACCTAATCCATAACCACCATCAAATTATTACACAGCATCTAATCAAGGGAATACAATCTCCATGCTAACAATTACCGTCACATAAGTTCACCTCCACCCATCCCTAAAACCGCTCCAGAGTACCTTAGTCAAAGTTCTGGCCATTACCAAAATGCTGACCTAAAGCTCCAGAGGTCTGACCCTCATCACTCGGAACCTGAACAGAATTCTCCCTCGAAGCTCCAAAGCTCTGACTCCAGTCAAACTCTGAGCCTGAAGAACCTAATCCAGAATTCAATGCAGATGAAAACGCCAGATCTGGAAGTGACACTGACAACCGTCCAAATCCAGATAAAAAGCCTGACCCAACCAAGGGCTACAAGAAAAAAGAGGCTCCACCGGCCGCTCGCAATTGCAGCGTGCTTGCAAAAAAGGCCAGTTGAGCGAGGTTCAGGAGCTCATTCAAATAGGAGCCCCAAGATTTCGGCGGCTTCACGTGTCAGCACGCAGCTGAGCTCACTGGCCACAAATCGTCCGCTGGCCACAAATCGTCAAGGCTCTCATTGCCAACGGCGCTGACGTCAACAAGCAAGCTTTGGTGTGGGAGATTACGAGACGCCATTGATGGATGCAGCTGAAAACAAGCACACCCACACCGTTAGGGTAGTTCTTGAGAACGGTGCCGACCCAACCTCCTAAAACCAACCTCCTAAAACCAACCTCCTAAAACCAACCTCCCATCATGTAACTACCTGTTGTCCTTTAATTCTTAATTCGGCTACCCCTACTAAGAGTCCTTTACATCCTTAATTTCGCTCCTCCTTACTTACCCGTATTACCATGTGCGCTTTTGCTCTGTCCTTCCCTCGAATATCGCCCTTAGCCATCTTTTAGCTATTTGGAACCAACCGTTTTTTGCATGCCGACGTCGACAATTTTGGTGTTATCTACCCTCTTTTTAGCTGCAATTGGTGGTGACTCTCACAATATCTTTCCAAGTCGTCCGTTTAACCAACCCTCACGAACTTCGTCCTGCGCCTAACCTAGGAGAGCACGCTCTCTGGTTTCGAAACATCAAGACTGTTTGTAGCCAATAAGGTGCTTTCAATCCTATCCTTGATGCGCTACTCCTTCCATACCTCCAAGTTCTCCATTCCCGGGGGCTCTTGGTAGTGGTCATATTTGGGGGTCCGGAGGCCCATGAAGTAGTATCCGGCGTAGTGCCATGCGAAAATGCGCTAGGAGCAAAGGTAAGTAGCGAGGACTTGAAACGCTGTACCATTTCCGAGCGTACACGTAGTGCTTCTTTTGGTCCAAGCCTCGGGACAGATATCACGTTCTGGGTGGTTTCAAAGAGGTGGCCATTATGGCCATACTCTGACCATTACTTGCCCGGGTTATACACAGGACGGCGTTGTTGGCACGCACTCTATGCAGAGCTGAAGTCAGAGTGCCCTCTCCACCTGTGAGGCCGGGGTGAAGGCCCTCTTTTTGAGAAAAGGCTGTGCCAGCTTGGAATGGTAATCAGAGCATTAGCTCTAGGGACTTGTCCAATACCAGACCGAAAACGTGTAGGCTCGCACAATCATGCTACTCATCTCTGTTCACTTGGGAGTTACCGGGTCAATAATATCAAGGGCAGCGAGAAGGCTCCCTGGTTGACATATCCAAGATTGAAGCCACATTTTGGTGGTGAAGCTGAATTTCACGCAATTCAGACTAGACCGCTGGGTCACGTGCGCCCCGACGAACCCTCCGCGCGGCTGCGCCTGTCAAGTCTAGTCCACTAGACCAGGCCCCACTGGCAGGTGCTATACAAGACTCTGAATGTGTTCCAAGAGTAGTCTCACTGGGGCAAGATTCTGGAATGACGAGTATTATGAGGACGCGGTCGAAGATTCTGGTCCATGTGATTTTTATCATCCGTTTCTTTTTTGTACAATGGTGGCTGATGTGTCTTGTTATGTGAATAGGAGCCCATCCCAAGTATAATGAAGACTACGGATGACACAAACAGAAACACAGAAACACAGGAACACAGAAACAAACATTTATATATGGTTAGATAAGTTGGAAAACTTTTCCCTGAATATTATACTACGGACAATTAGTACAAGAAGCTATGCGAATGATTTCAGAAGCTGTATTTGAGCCTACTTATAAAGATAATCCCATGGATTTAGACCTCTTGGAAGTTGTGATATGCTTCAAGATATATATACTAAATTTAAAAGACTTATTCTTGAAGGAGATATTCATGAGCGTTTGATTCAATAGATCAAAAATCATTATGAAGATTATAGAATCTGAATGAAGATAGAAAGTACAAATTTGATTTAGGAATATTTAGGGAGTGGCTAGTTGATTCTGAAACTTATAATAATCAATATCTCCACCAAAGGATCTATTATAAGTCCTATAATAGCTAATATTTTCTTTCATCAATTAGACAAGTTGTTAGACTCCCCATGGTAGTGTGCTACCCATAGGTGGTCAATTTTCCTGCGATGTGCGGATTAGCCCGATCAAGGCGCTATAGCCCGAATACGGAGACGCAAGTCGTGGCCGACATTACTATATAACTCGGGTGAATCTTCTCTTTGTTTTACGGATCATCAACAAATACATCTCTCTTAAGTCCTTACGCCCAACTCCAACCTGACAATAATAGCTAATAGACGAAAGAATATAAAACCAAATTTGATAAAGGTAAAGAGAAAGATCTCCTGAACATAATAAAACAAGAATTCAAATGAGAAAAGCTGTACGAAGAAGGTAGAGAAATGTATATTAAAAAGAGAGTTATTAAATTTGGATCTGTATCTTGCTCAAATATGAACTGAATTTTCGTAAATTAGAATATGTTCTCCTGCTAGACGCTACATTGTCTCTGGTCTCCGGCTATAAGCTATAGTGTCTCTGCTCTCGTGGTCTAGTCATCCAACAAACTTCCTCCATGGCTGTGCAGATTGCACCGTAGACACAGAGACTAACCATAGCAATCCCACCGGCTGTACTGTAGAGCCAGCATGAAGTTCCGTCCCTTTTTAGGTTTTCCAATCGCCTCTCGGTGGCCAAGCTGGTAAGGCACAAGACTGTAATGGATAGAAATCTTGCGATCGGACGTTCGACTCGTCCCCGGGAGAGGTTTTTGCAGCCGTGTGCGAATATTATGCCAGGTGTTGTATTCGTGATTTCTGGCAGGACAAATGCCTTGTTGGGGAGGACTGACACATCTACACATCTACACACATGGCTTCGAATAAGTGAAACTATACTTCTGATAAAAAGTCCCTGTGCACTGCCCATGGGTGCAAAATCTATCCCAACCACACTGCAGCTCCTTCTGAGCGACAATTTCCTTGGTGGCCTCCAATGCCAGTCCTTGGATCTTGTATACTTTATACTCCACCTTGATCACGGCTGCGGTCAGCTTGGCTTGTCCAAACCCTTCATCCCGAAGTTCCTATCAACATTCCCTGAAAGACACATGCACCAGCCGAAAAGCACGTGATGCCCCTGCCATGACCACGGTAAAGGAACCTTGGTTCACGTTGGCAATCAAGCCCTTCTGCTTGTACTGATAAGCACGTACTATGTGTTCTCGACATGTCCGTTCTTGAAACCTTCAGTAGCCGCATGTTCGACTGTGTTGTAATTGACCAGATCCGGACTATTCCAAAGAGTCCGCTTGTACTCGTTTTTTGCAATTTCGATGACCATGAGATTGGTCCTCCCATGTACATGACCAGATCCGCATTCGGTGAATTTCTCCTTCAGAGTCTGTTGCACAAACACTTCGACATCCTTCTCCTCCTGGCCCTTGGTCCTAGGAACTTGATTTCTTTCATCGGAGTCGGAACAAGTATCTCACTGCCATGCGTGCTGCTTTCATATGTTTTGCCATTCAAATACCTTGCTAAGTTCAGAGCCATGTCAGATCTGGCAGTATTTGCTCTAACATAAGTCTCCCACAATCCTTCGATTTCTGTCTCTTCACAGAAATCTTCTTCTTCTTCAAAGTGAGCTCATACAACTCTCTCTCTCCCCGGCGTGTCTGCTTGGCGTGTTGCCACACCAGCATGGTCACTCTTTTGTGAATCTAATCACTACGACTCCAACTCACTGGGTCTACCAAATTTATTCCTAAGAACTTGTGTTCCCAAGTCCTTCATACTTATTTCCACCGAAAGACTCGTTGTTACTCACGCATGAACCGTCTGGTCCAACTATCAAGATATCGGCACTTGCTAACAAGCGGGGCTTGTTGAGTATCTAGACTTGTTCATTGGCCAGGAAACCCCGGCACTTGTTTCATAAGATTGTCTTCAGATAGCGAGAGCTTCGAGAAGGTCGCTTGTGAGTAATACATGACTGGCATGGACATGTCGCCAGGCCGGGTTCACCGCCGGTATAGAAGTCGTGCTTTCCGCCATCTTTTTGAATGTTGTAGACGGACAAAACCTGCCATGTACCAATTCTCTGTAGCCCTTCACCCAGCATAAATACCAGTCCATGCCAGTCATGGCCGGTCATCCGTGCCAGTGATTGCCAGTCATCCGTACCAGTGATCGCCAGTCATCCGTACCAGTCAGATAACCGCCACTGCTTTCAGACCCACCAAACTGATCATTCGAAGCTGTAAGGGAAGAAATTGTTCCTGGCGTGAACTTGACAGTACCCCAGATTTTGACCTGCGTTCAATGGTGCTCGTGAGTCACACGTCGAGTCACGAAGACCACGTATAATGCTTCAAGCATTTCAATTCTTTACTGATGGTGTGCCGACCCAAAATCCATTAGATGTGACCGAATGAAGATCGATCGCTGAATCCTTCCCTCACTTCGTACACTATGCAAGCTTTCAGACCATGGGCCTTTATCCAAAACAGTCAGAGTCAGCTTCAGCACTGCATGCTGCCGATTCCCAGTAAGCTTTACCGGAATAGACCCATTTCAATGGTGCTGAAATTCAGCGAAAGCGGTAGCAAGTAAATCAACGTTTTAATGAAGAAT
This sequence comes from Metschnikowia bowlesiae, assembly GCA_002370295.1. Taxonomy (NCBI): domain Eukaryota; kingdom Fungi; phylum Ascomycota; class Pichiomycetes; order Serinales; family Metschnikowiaceae; genus Metschnikowia; species Metschnikowia bowlesiae. The sequence continues at coordinate 170,134 of NLAK01000006.1, read as the reverse complement.
CAAAATCACAATTTTCGCTACTTCAGCGCTTTAAACAAACATTCTTTAGTTAGACTAGACTAATTGTTTTAACCTTAATTACGACACTTTATGGTACTCGAAATTAGACCTTGGACACATGAAGACTTGGAATTCTGTAACGTAGCTTAACACTATTGATAAATAAATTAGACTTTAAAGTATGCTATTGATCCATAAATTAACGATTTCCTTAAAAAGCATAAATGCAACATGCATGAAGAAACGGGTGCTCTTCCGGACATGCAGATCCATTTGGATAGCTCCAGTGGATTCCCAACCAGGTTTTTTGTTCTCACGAAGCCTGCTGCCATACATTCATGGGTACTGTGGCGCCATCTTTGAAAAGATGGCTGGGCTAATCTTGTCGAAGGCCTCCGGCGATGCCTTGAAAAGATGGCTGGGCTAATCTTGTCGAAGGCCTCCGGCGATGCCTTGAAAAGATGGCTGGGCTAATCTTGTCGAAGGCCTCCGGCGATGCCTTGAAAAGATGGCTGGGCTAATCTTGTCGAAGGCCTCCGGCGATGCCTTGAAAAGATGGCTGGGCTAATCTTGTCGAAGGCCTCCGGCGATGCCTTGAAAAGATGGCTGGGCTAATCTTGTCGAAGGCCTCCGGCGATGCCTTGAAAAGATGGCTGGGCTAATCTTGTCGAAGGCCTCCGGCGATGCCTTGAAAAGATGGCTGGGCTAATCTTGTCGAAGGCCTCCGGCGATGCCTTGAAAAGATGGCTGGGCTAATCTTGTCGAAGGCCTCCGGCGATGCCTTGAAAAGATGGCTGGGCTAATCTTGTCGAAGGCCTCCGGCGATGCCTTGAAAAGATGGCTGGGCTAATCTTGTCGAAGGCCTCCGGCGATGCCTTGAAAAGATGGCTGGGCTAATCTTGTCGAAGGCCTCCGGCGATGCCTTGAAAAGATGGCTGGGCTAATCTTGTCGAAGGCCTCCGGCGATGCCTTGAAAAGATGGCTGGGCTAATCTTGTCGAAGGCCTCCGGCGATGCCTTGAGGTTGCATCCAATCGGCTGCAACTGGAGTCTGAGCATCGGGGAGGAGACTGGGGAGACCTCGGCTTGCGCGGGGCCCACGGTATTATTCTCTTGAATGATGCAGGTACCTCAGGTTCACCATGTGAAACTACCCACAGCCATATGATTCTGCCCACATCCCAGCAAAGTCGGCCTCTCGCAGCTGACACTAGTCCCTGGGCACTCCCTCGATCCACCACAGTGTTGATGAGTCCGTGAAGCACGTTCTCTTCGCTGCTCTTGCTGTTTCTTTGACTTGTACTTGGGACTTGCCATTTGCTGACTGCACAACCTGCCATCAAATCCTCTTCCTTTTCATGTTTGAGAGCCCCAGTTTCTCCTGGGTTGATCATATTTTGTGAAGAGTCCCAGCTTCCATTGAGGAAACTGATTTGCCTCAGGCTCAACCGCTCGAAAATATGCCCTGCTCGGTGTCTTCAACAGACTTTGCTTTCGAGAAAGACCCCAGTCTAGATGGCTCCACGAGTACAAACAAGCTGAATATTGCCTGTACAATCTTGCTGAATATTGCCTGTACAATCTTGCTGAATATTGCCTGTACAATCTTGCTGAATATCGCCTGCTCAATCTTGCTGAGATATAGCCTGATGCATTCTTCTTCTCGCGCCTCACCTTAGATGGTTGGCCTGCTATTTGTCCATGCACCTTGGACAGACCTTCCCTGTAGACCCGAATCAGCTCAACGTGGTTGGTCCTTTCCAACCCCTTAACAACCTCTGCTTCAAGGATTGGAGTTTTATGTAATCAAGAGTAAGGGTAGGCTCACATCCCCAAGTAAAACGTCCTGTCCTGTTGCGCGTGTATGTTCACGTCTGCATAATGTCTTCACTTGTGTTAGACTCCAGGACTCTTCACCTCTCGATAGTAATTCCTTATTCTTTGAGTCCATGATGGTGGCGTCTTGACGCTTTGCTCTTGGTCTTTAATTTCTCATTCCCTTGATCTTTAATTTCTCATTCCCTTGATCTTTAATTTCTCATTCTCTTGTTCTCTTTCTCTTGAACTATCTGAACACCATATCACAACAATTTAAAGCCGAGTTGAATGCCGGCTTCCTATCATGGTTAGAATTGAATGATCCATGCGAATCTAAACTTGCCGTCATGCCCTCCACGCTCTAACCGTCTACAATGAAGTAGTCACCGTCACCGTTTGCGAATTCATGAGCACAACGGGCGCAAGGTCATCGAGCCAGATGGCAAGGTCTTTCACGTAATCCAACGAATCGTCCTCGTTGAGGTGTGTACCAATCATTGGCGCTGGAAGCGTGGAGAAAATCACCGCGGTTTCCTCTTTTCGTGATGTCTTCTTCATCAACTCATTGAGAATCAAGTGCTGCCCTTTGGCGGGCAAGTCGTTGAATGTGAACTCGTCAAGCTCCTTTTGCAACTGCTTGTAGGATGTTCTCTTGTCAGTGTCTGTGGGCTGGGACTGCTTGCCTGGGTGGTGCAGCCTCGTTTTAGGACTAAGCGGCACGTCTTCGGCCCCCTCCTCGTCCAGGCTCTCTTTGAAATGCCCTGCGATCCCCCCCAAAATCGACGGCGCACCAGAATGCACTTCACCCGGTTCCCTCAAATTCAACTCGCGCGACTTGGGCTTATCTTTGAACTTGTATTCCAGACCAACTCCTTCCCTGTCGGGAACAAATGTGATGGAAGGTTTGCTCAGACCGTTGTCATCGGCTTCTTCGTCATTCTCATTGTCATCTTCATCATCTTGGATCTTGGCCTGCGGGATCTTCACCGCCAGAAAATTGGGCCGAAGATTGACTTTGGATGGTCGGCTCGAGAGCGGTTTCTTGCTGCCCAAGTCTTGCATATGTCTTGCCTTGAATGCACTAGTGGATGTTTTGGATGGCGTTGTGCTGCCACTTTTACCCGAGCTCTTGTGAGAATTCTCACCGATTTCAATCAATCCTGCCGGCGGAGCTCCGATACGGGATGACACTGGCGGCTTTTCCCGTTTTATGCTGGCTTGCGATGAGTGAGTCATGCCTTGCTCCCGCTCGCTATCACTCTCATCACTGCTTTCCAAAGCGTCATCCTGCTTGAAAAACATATCTCCACCCTGTGACTTCATATTAAGGGATAGTGCCACACCTTGCTCGTGTAAATTGGATAAGGTGTATCTTCGGTTGTTCCGAAGCGATTTTCCGAGGTTGGAGTCGGTGAAGCTTTTAGGGTTCAACGAGAATTTGCTGAGCCGCGTTGAAACGTCATCCGCTATCGTGATCGCCCTGGACTGCTTGTCATTGTTTCTGCTCATTTTCTGGTCTTTGATCTGCTTCAAGATTTTGCGGGCTTCCACGAGATTATGCCACCACGCGTCAGCCTGAAGAACCTTCAGAATATCTGTATATGTTTGCTGGTTTTGGGCCGTCACGGTGTATGCCTTCACCATGAGGTTGTAAGAAGTCAAAGAACCATCATCAAAACACACGATTTTCACTTCTGCATCAATCCGCAAACTTCCCAAAAGACTCTCCAATCGATTCCGCTCCTCTTCCTCCTCACTTTGGTTCTCCACAAAAACCACTACTCTCAAAAGGTATCCATTTTTGCTCCACTCATCAACAGTGGAGAGGATAGAGCCGAGTTGCAAGATCAAAGTATAAGTGTCAAAATTAGTTGATAGCACCGACTTTCCGTCCTCGAGAAGACATACACTGGACATCTGAATGGGATACAAGTCAATGTATCGCTTCTCGTTCCGCGGTTTTTTCAGGAACTTCTCCTTGATCCAGGATTCATTGAATGTAGGGAGTTTCAAGCCTTGGAAATTGGCCGCAACTGCTACCGTGGCTTGCATTATAATCAAGTCTTCCACAATCTGAACCCACAGACTTGCTGACACTCGCTTTTCTTTTCGGCACTCATCTGTAGGGAGGTGCAACTTCAGCTGATTCATGTTTGAGATGAGAGGCATCTCCACACCATGCTTATGATAGTCAAAAAAGCCGAGCACGGTGATATTAGGTTTCATCCCGCCGAGTCCTGATCCCAAGAAAACATTTCTGACTCCCCAAGGCAATGTTGGCCCAATGGCTATCTGCACAAATGCTTTAATTTTGGCCATGTCGCGGAGCTTGGTCCAGGCATTTTTCTGCTTCCTGACTTCTTTGAATGACTCCACATTGAATTCCGATGACTGGCCTTCGAAGTCGCCTTTAGAGGTGCCATCATTCAACAAAACCACATGTCCTAGAATGTACAAGCCGCCTTTTTTCAAATGATTACAAAATCCGATCAAGTTCCAGGATGTTTGCGGGTCATCACATAGGAGAAGAATCTGCGGTCTCCAGTACTTGACACTCATTTGCAATTTCAAGCGAAGTAAATACTTCCTGACCTGGTGATAGATTAGGAGCTGGGATATATCTCCGAATTTCGAGGGCGGGGTCAAGTAATGAATCATCAAGATGAGACTCACCAAGAATATAATAACCGATGTAGCAGAAACACCATCACAAATGTACATGGCAATGATAGAACACATACCCCCTGTAAATGCCGTTTTGGAGTTGAAGTACTTGAATGAAGGTCGGAAGTTGGGAGCAGATCCCACTCTTAACAAGAAGCACGCCAAGTTTGTTACCAAAAAAGTCATCAAGAATGCCATGGTAATGAACGTGGCAATTTGATTGATATCCGCAAAGAGGAATAGCTGTGCCAAAAACCACGTCAAGATAATCGCCTTGATCTCAGCCCTTCTTTTTTTCGCCTTCAGCTTTTTGTTCAAAGCGAAGCAGCTCAAACCAGGAACAATTCTATCATCAGCAATAGCATTCAACATCGAGGCAGCGCCCACAACACCCATGATGACGGAGAATAGAGAGGTGGAGATCTCTCCAAGTATAATAATCATTCCGTGCATATTGATGGATTGGATGATTTTAATATCGTTGTGGAGTAGCTCCCGGGGAGTGGATGCACCTAGGGAGATAATAACCAACAAATAAAGCACAAAACTAGTGAGCAAGCCATACAAAGTTCCTTTTGGAATAGACCGGGATGGATTTGAAAGCTCACCTGACATAGAAGCACCGGCAAAAATTCCAGCGGTAGCGGGAAAAAAGATGCCAAACATATTTCTAAAGGTTTCGGGCACTCCCGGTGGCTGACCAGATCCAGCAGCACCGCTGGTTAAATGAATCCAAAAGTTTTCTTTAAAAGTTTCCCATGCAATGCCCGTATATTTGAGGTCATCGTACGGGTAAGATAATGGGTAGCCAGGGGGAATGACCAAAGCAGAAAGAGGAATCGAAAGCGTACTCAATGTAAGGATGATGAACAAGCCAAAAGCTGTTTTTGAAACCAAAGATGATCCCACCATGGCCACAGCCGTGCATACAGCCAATAGGATTGTTGAGTAGAGAATCTGCCACAAGTATGACAGGGGTAGCAAAGAAGAAAATTCTCCCCCTGGTATTCCAAAGTTGACCAATAGAGGCTCGATGAATCCTACCACATTCAAAGAAGCGTTCAAGATCTGTCCAATAAAGAAGATGATTCCGATAGCACCACCGAACTCCGGCCCTAAGGACCTTGAAATCATATAGTAGGCTCCTCCGCCTTTAACAGTACCATTAGTAGAAATGGCGCTGATGGACAAAACAGTCAACACATTGATAATGTAAGACATCACCAATAGTAGAGTGGTTCCAAAGATGCCCATTTGCCCGATAATGAAGCCAAACCGCAAGAACATCAAAATCGACAATACATTGAGTGAAGTGGGTAGAAAAACACCCTCGAAAGTGTTCAATTTTGTTGGCCCCTCCTTTTCATTCTTATCAGTCGGATTTTGTACCCCCATTTCCGGAATGTTGCCGGCAATAGCGCCGAGAAAGGGAGCCGTATTTGATTTCGGTAGGAGAGGGCTGGTTTCGGTCATGGCAAATCGTGTCACGAAACACCCGAAAGGACTTGGTATAGGATTGAGTTCAGCAAATTGATGAGCTAAGTTGTTGCGCAAAAGTATCTGAAATGATGGGTGGTGCAGGTACTGCGTATGCTTCGATTGTCTATCAGAACATTCGCTAGACGGCGCAACGTACTGTAAACAGGACAGCCCACATTTTTGCTGATGGCGATTGGAATCTTGATTCATCCCTATAGAAACATTGTAGGATTCAGCAGCAATGAAAAAAAATATCCGAAAGAAGCAAGCATGATGATATGGACTAATACTTAATGTTTTTCTGAAATTTATAAAAGACGCGCGGAAGGCACAACATTTATGTTGGAGAACCACCGCTGCAAAACGTATGTGACTTGTATCATAAATGCACACAAATGCAAGGCCTACGTATGAAACACATAGCTCCCTATGCAATGTTAGTACGAAAAGTAATTTATGAAACATTCAGGGTGAGATACAGATGTAATGCGAGCTAAATCTCTGACTATAAAGGCTCCGCTATTCGCCCATAATATTCTCCCCACATAAACTCGACAGAATTTCTCCGACCCTGGAGCCCACTCTGGTGCGGATGCTTTTGAAGCCATGATGGGGAATCTCACCTCATTACAATTTATGTTCGATACGCCAGGGAAAAATATACTCAAGGCTCGAATAGACATGGATGTTGAAAAACTGAGCGGGTGCTCTACGCATAGCGCTTAGTGAGAGTGCCTTAACGATGCCTCTCCTTACACCACCTGAATGAGTGGTCGTCCAATCGACACATCAACCCTACTACGCGGCTTTGATAAGGCCCAGTCCAAAGGAGGAGGTAGCCCACCCGAGTCAGAATATCAATCAAGTGATGAAGTCTTATTTCCATGTCTGCCAATACCAGAGCCACAAGAATACTCTTCTTAAATTTTGAACGATGAAAGTACGGATGTTACACGTATTTGAAGGATTCCAAAAGTTTTAGAGTGTTGAGTTTAAAGTGTTGAGTTTTTGAATGTTGAGTTTTAAAATGTTGAGTTTTATTGTTGAGTTTTAGTGTTGGGAGATTTGCATTCCGTGGATGATTTGGAGATGCAACCAGGATGATCCGGACACTGAGTCCTACAGTATGCGATGGAGAGTTGTGCATATTTCAACTCGTTTAGCCGCATATCCTTTGCGAATAGCCGCCTCAGATATCCGGCGCAGCATTGGTAGTGCATGAATCTCGAAACATGTGACACCCGTACCCAGCTGCGCGCCTCCCGCTAGAAAAAAGATGGCCCATCCCAACATCACTTCCCGCCTCGAACCACAGCTAGCACACCTGCTCGCCTTTCAATAGCTCGACTCGAACCGAAAATGCTAAGATTTGTCGCCTCTACGTCGAACTCATCTTTGAGGCCGGCGCTTCTCCGAAAAGTGAGGTCCAATTCCGGCGCCTTGTTACTTCCCAATTCCGAGCGTGACATCAAGCCCCAAATCCGAACATACCCAACGGCCAGTCTCCCTAAAACAGAGGCCAAGCCGGAAATTCCATTCAACAAGTACGTCTTCTTCCCCACAAATGATGCGGCACTGCCAGAAGAATCAAAGGAAATTGTAAATGGACCCACTAAAAAGTTTGTCGACTTGGTCACTTGGTTAGCGAACCAAAAAGACACAAAATTCAATTTTTCCGACACTCTAGAGACGCTCCTGGACTTATTCAAGCAAGACGAGGTTAGAGGTAAGCTCAGTCGCGAGGATGTTTTGAATTACGCTTCAGTGCTCAATACCTCGACTTATAAGAACCGGGTGTCGCGGTTGTCACTGAAGATGAATAGAGACTCTGACCAATACGGGAGCAATACACTTCACACTGACATATTGTTGAAGAATGCCATCATCAATCTTGCCGACTTCGTGTCTGACCAACGCTTTCTGGGGGTTGTGGAGAACGATACTCTCCGGAAGTTGTTTCTCGCCATGTCCCAGTTTAACCTTCCACATGAATTAATCAAGCTTTGGGAGCACGGAGTCAACTCCAAAACAAGAAGCCTGGTGTACTTGCAACAGAACGTGCTTTCTGTTGTGTTGCCTGTGGCCTACGATGAGAAGAGATTTACCTACGAACAGATTACCAAATTGTACGAGGTGAATTGCAAAAAAACTTCGTTCAGGTTTCACGAATTGTTGACATCGATGGGAAAAATAGCCATCAAGGAAGGGGACTACAAGCGAGCACTAGACTCGTTGGAGCAAATGTTGGAGTTGTTGTCGGTGAACCCCGAGCGGCGGTTGCTACAGAAGTCTTTGGCCGAATTGCATCTTTCATTCATTGGCTGGTGCAAAGATGTTAAGATCGCCAAGAACTTTTTTGACAAGGCCATCTATAAGGGGTTGCCCTATGAGGTTCTTTTAAAGGCACCACACGTCGCATCACTCCTCGAAAATTGTTATAAAGCAAAAGAGCCATTTGATAACATCGTGAGTATCTGGAAAAACGCAGTGAAATACTACTGCAATACGCAGTCGTTGAATGCCATCTCCAACGCCAACTCGCGGTATGCCATTGTTAACAAGAAGTTCTTTAACCTCTTCTTCCAAAACTACCCAAGTCTCACGCAAGAGTCGTACACGAAGTTGAAGGAGGTGATTTCCATCTACGCCAGTATCAAACAAGTTGACGAGTTGTTTCTCAACAATATCATCACCAACTATCTGTGGGGTGACAAGACTGTTTTTGAGCAGTTGATTGAAAACTACGTCATTCACAACGTGGAGCGGACGCAAGTGGCGTACCGAGTGGCTTTGAAAAAGATTGGCACCATCGAAGGCATGGAAGCAAGCGAGATCATCAAGTATTGGAACATGTCTTTGGAAAATTTGGACCGGTTGAAGTTCACCTACATCCCCATTGCCGACTGGGCGGCGCTCAGAGATGCCACGATTTTGTCGCAATACAGTTTAGACCGTGAGGATCTTTACTTGGCGTTGCTTTCGATGTACAAGAACTACCACCAGGATGAACGGGCCTTGGATAGATTTGTGAAGTTCTGGATGAACAACAACAAAGCGCAGACGGTTGCAAGAGTTGTGAATGAGGACGAAGAGAATTTCCGGCTCAGCATCGAGATCCCCAAGCCCGAGTTTGAGTGCTTGGGGGAAAACGTGGATTACAAGACCGTTGCTCTGACAATCATGGGAGCAGGAAAGGGCCACAAGGAGACGCCGGCGGAAATATAGCCCACTGGAGGATGTCTCCGAGATTAGTCTGCCCGGCCTGGGGAGGACAGCATGAGTGCATGAACATATCCGAAGAAGAAGGTGTATTTTGGCAAGTGTAGCACAACATCGCGTGCTCGAGTAGTAGTTTCGGGCGGAGACCTGCATATAGACGGGCACACCGACCTTCTTGGCAGCGTGTGCGCCCCCACAGATTGTACTACACCTTAATCATGGGCAGCTGCGTTTCCAAGGACTCACACCAGGCCAAAGTGGGTGACCGGGCCAGTCGGCAGGCTGTCACGAATAGCACTGCAAATGCGCCTGGCCGCAAAAGACCCGTGCCCCCGGCGCAAGCGCAAGCGCAAGCCAACGGCGGCCATGTCTTGGGGGGCAGTTCCAATGGCGACCAGCCCAGGGGCAACGCCGCCTTAGCCGCCGAGCAGAGGTACCGGCAGCAGCAAGAGAAGACGAGAGAAAGCCAGACCAAGCTCAAGGCCATGAAGCAGATGTCACGCCTGGAGAAGAATTTGGGCTGACCCATTCTAGAAGGATGTGTTTGAAAGTGAGTGATGTGCTGCCTTGGATCCGAAGCGATGATGCGACGAGAAAGAACTGACAAAGAACTGACAAAGAAATGACAAAGAACTGACAAAGAAATGACAAAGAAATGACAAAGAACTGACAAAGAAATGACAAAGAAATGACAAAGAAATGACAAAGAAATGACAAAGAAATGACGAGAAGAAAGTGGGGGTTTCCCAAAGGCCCAGGCCAGCCCGACCGCCGTGAAATGGACATGGCAGAAGGGAGCGGCCAATCTTAGAATATAGACTGGCCCCGGCTGCAAGGCGTCATGATGAAAGACACCTCAAATGAGCGACTTCGATGGGGCGCATTGGAAGAGTCAGGGATTCCTGAATTGGCCCTCCATTGCATATTCGCTTGCATAGTATGCTTTCAAGGTTTGGTGTGCAAATTACAGCCTGACTTGGAGAAGGGAAAGACGAATGAGATGATTTCAGCATAGCCCCGCCAGAAACTGCACTCCTAGCTTTGGAGTTTGAAGCCACCATGGGGCGACCGTGATTCGTTATGGAGGTGCAAACATCTCGGTGGTATCTTGGTGGGCTGTGATATCTCGGTGGTATCTTGGCGGTATCTTGGTGGTTGGTGGTATCTTGATGGTTTGTGGTATGCATCGGCTGGGACCAGAAATGCCCATGGTCTTTGTTGATGTAGACCCACCGTCAAACACACTCTCCGTCCAGTGAATGTTTGCCTCAAGCCCACACAAGTGCAAGGTGGCCGGACTGGGTGATGCCAAGGTGGCCGGACTGGGCGATGCCAAGGTGGCCGGACTGGGTGATGCCAACGGTGCTACTGAAACAGCTTTCTTGGAGACAGCGTGCAACCCGAAGTAATGCCAGGCAGCAGCATCGGCAAGAGGCTCACGAATTTGCAATCAAAGAGCAGGCGGCCGGGGCAAAGCTTTCTTCTTTCTCAAGTGCAATGGTCTGGGAAGAAAAGGACTTGGCTGAAAAGTCCATGATCCTATTGACTGCTTCAGGCTAATCCGAGAAATTGAACCTCAGACATTCCACGGGTGTGGCCATGGAAAGCCTCGACATGGCAGTGACTCCAATGTCTGCGAAAAGCGGATGAAATAGCTGGAATTTCGACTGGGTTATTTGCGAAGGACGGGCTGAGGCCCAGGCTACCCAGATTCTTGATTGGAAGGATTTATTATGTTGCTACAGAAGCAACACCGTCTCCAAACAGCCATGGACACTCCTCCAGGGCATTCGTCCTTATACCCTTCATGAGAAGCCCTCATGCATTGCAATAACTTGCAACTAGGATGACACTTGCCCACAGGATCTGCATACGCAAGTTGGCTAATGGATTTGGCGGCAATCAAAGGCCGCAGAGGGCTGTCCTCTATCGTGTCTCTCCATTGAGGTCGGTCTACCTGCGGTCTACCTGCGGTCTACCTGCGGTCTACCTGCGGTCTACCTGCGGTCTACCTGCGGTCTACCTGCGGTCTACCTGCGGTCAAACTGCGGTCTACCTGCGGTCTACCTGCGGTCTACCTGCGGTCTACCTGCGGTCTACCTGCGGTCAAACTGCGGTCAATCTGCGAGAATTCGTGCCAGGAAGTTGGCTTTCCAGCGGTCATAACTGGGGTACTGTTATTACTGGGGTACTGTTATTACTGGGGTACTGTTATTACTGGGGTACTGTTATTACTGGGGTACTGTTATTACTGGGGTACTGTTATTACTGGGGTACTGTTATTACTGGGGTACTGTTATTACTGGGGTACTGTTATTACTGGGGTACTGTTATTACTGGGGTACTGTTATTACTGGGGTACTGTTATTACTGGGGTACTGTTATTACTGGGGTACTGTTATTACTGGGGTACTGTTATTACTGGGGTACTGTTATTACTGGGGTACTGTTATTACTGGGGTACTGTTATTACTGGGGTACTGTTATTACTGGGGTACTGTTATTACTGGGGTACTGTTATTACTGGGGTACTGTTATTACTGGGGTACTGTTATTACTGGGGTACTGTTATTACTGGGGTACTGTTATTACTGGGGTACTGTTATTACTGGGGTACTGTTATTACTGGGGTACTGTTATTACTGGGGTACTGTTATTACTGGGGTACTGTTATTACTGGGGTACTGTTATTACTGGGGTACTGTTATTACTGGGGTACTGTTATTACTGGGGTACTGTTATTACTGGGGTACTGTTATTACTGGGGTACTGTTATTACTGGGGTACTGTTATTACTGGGGTACTGTTATTACTGGGTACTGACTGAATACTGCTTTACTACTGATTAGTGAATCCTCCAACACTGCATTACTCATTACCAAACTCATTACTCCATTGCTTGAAAATAATTAGGCTGGTATTGTTCGATTATCGTGGATGCTCCTGAATTAATCTATTGATGACGTTGCTTCAAACTCTATTGGTGCAGTTTATTGGAGCATCTCATTAGAACCAGGTTCCTCTTTGTTTTCGACATATCAGTTTCTCTTTGTTCTCGACAGACAAGTTTCTCTTTGGTCTCATACCAGTTTCTCTTTGGTCTCGACATGGGCAGCGCAGTGCTCACCAGACTGTGCTGTGCCGGTATGGGATTGATTCTGGCCTCCTGATGAGGACCTGGATGGACGACCGGATGAGGAAGGCAGGTGAGGACGGCTCGTGTGGAGACATCCGAAGCGATGGCCATGTTTGATGCTCCCGGCTCATTGATCCTGGAGCATGGCTGGACCTCACAGAGGCCTGCCTGGAACTCATATGCACCACCCAGGCCTTCACCAGGAGCCCGTGGCTGCTCATGCCCAGGCATGTCCAGTCCAATGGCTTGAAGGCTCGTCGCGTGCCCGTTGCCTTCTTGAATCTGAGTGGCCCCAGACTTTGGCCGCTCCTTTCGCCCCAGGGGCCGCATGGCCATGGTGCCATGCCTCGTTTGCCGCATGTGGCTTGTCACATGGGCTTGGCACGCCACGTTAGATAATGTTATGCTTGTTTGAACAAACCATTGCTGCATCAAGCAGGGCCAATCAAGACTTTGTGGTTGCTCGGGGATCCCTTGCTGCAGCACCGGTCCAAACTTCGCTCAGTCTCGGAAGGTCCACGCCGAATACCTCCGTTATGTCAGCGGTGGACTTCCTCAACCAGATCACGGTTCGTTCACGGTTCGTAGATGACTTTCACGCGCTTGAAACCCATGCCACAAGCCTCGGTTCGGCTTACCCGTGAGGAAAGACTTGGCATGCAACGCCACACGGAGTTGGCCATCGGGTTAGGCCATCGGATTAGCCATCGGAGTAAGCCACCGGATTAGGCCATCGGATTAGTCACCGGAGTAAGCCACCGGATTAGGCCACCGGAGTAGGCCATGCAGGAAAATCGCCATCGAATGCGCCTGAGACTCAGTCGGAGTGAGCCGTCCAATGCCATGGGTTCGTGCGCCAGTATCCATGCAAATATTAGAGACACGTACACATGGCCTTATTCTCTGGGTGCACATGGCTCCCACGTCGTGCGGGAAACAATTATAACGCTGCACAGAGCATTGCACGGGTCTTTTCCATTTCCTCCACGAATGAAACCACTGGATGTAGATGGGCTGGTGCGTTGTTTCCTCTCCCAAGGTCAGATAAGGCCTGCCTTGGTCCGTCTTAGTCAGTCCAGTCAGTCCAGTAGTCTCAGTCCAGTCAGTCCAGTAGTCTCAGTCCAGTCAGTCCAGTAGTCTCAGTCTCAGTCTCAGTCTCAGTCTCAGTCTCAGTCTCAGTCTCAGTCTCAGTGGCCTCTCCTCAGTCAAACATCCTCGAGCCATGGATCCTCAGCTATATCCGTGATGCTGGGCCGCTTGTCGATGTCTCGCACCAAAATGGACTCGATCAAACTGTTCAGCTTGGCGCTCACAATGTAGGGAACCCGCAAGTTGGCCTCCATGATCTCGTCAACATTGTAGAACGGATTCTCCTTGTAGATCATGGTGTAGAGCAACACGCCAAGGGCCCAGATGTCCTGCGGCTTGCCCTCGTACTTCTCGCCCCGCAACACCTCCGGAGACGCATAGTCGACCGTGCCCACAAACACATCAAACGGCCCCAGCTTGACGTATCCCGCGCTGCCAAAGTCAATCAACTTGACCACGCCAAACTCATTCACGATGATGTTCTCGTCCTTGATGTCGCGGTGGATGATGCCGTGTTTGTGGAGATGGTAGATGGCCGACGTCACCTGCTTGAAGATGAGCTGGCAGTCTAGCTCGCTCATGTCGTGCTTGACCTCGATGTAGTCAAAGAGGTCGATGGCCGGCGGATTGCCAAAGATGGGCGTCTCCAAGTAGTAGTAGTTGGGGTCCTCGAAGTAGTCCACGATGCGCATGATGTTGGGGTGCGGCTCCAGGTTGAGCGTGGCCATCACCTGGATCTCTGACGGGATCGTGCCCAACTGGCGGTCCCGCACCCACGTGTCCACCAAGATGCGCTGCTTGTCGATGCACTTGATGATCACCAGGTACGCTGCATCGCCCTTGTGTTCTGCAAGCACCACCTTCCCGTAGGCGCCTTCGCCCATCTTCTTGATCACCTTGAACTCGTCGTATTTCTTGGTGCGCTTTCTCTCGCCAATGCGCGTGGGCCAGAACTGCGACTTCAGCTTCCTTTCCTCAAGCTCCCGGTTCTCGAGGTCCAAGATCTCCTGCTCCGTGAAATTGCGGTAGTAGTGGCTCGACGCCGTGGTGTTGCTGTCACTTGAGCTGGGCCGCACCGACATCTGCTCGCTGTGGCTCGACACGCTGTCATTGATGGAAACTGCCCGGGCCCCTTTCAATGCGCCCGCATCCGCAATGTAGGTGATGGGCACGGCAAAGGTGCTTGCCCGCTTGGGCTTGCGCGTGGAGCTGTGGCGACTGACATCGTCGTTGGATCCCAACTCCAAGATATCCGCCTCGTCCTTGGGGAAGAGCTTCATTTGCGACGGCAAGTTGACGATGCTCCTGCTGCTGCGTTGCCGGGGCAGCGCAAGCCCCGACACCTCGCTGGAGAGCTTGCTCACGTGCCGATGGATGTTCTTGTTGGTGTGCCGAGAGTATGTGACCCATAGAACAAACACCTCAGGCCGGAGCACGCGGAGCTGCACGTCGATATGAAGCGTGCTCCCGTCGCGGTGAAGCCCGTCGATTCCTCGCGACCCGAGAAACGCCCGTTCGAATCGGTCCTGCTCGGTGACTTTGAGCTTGGCGTCGTACTTCCGGAAGAAGTGCTCCGGAAGCACTAATCCGGGAACCAAGCTGAACCCGGCCTCCTGGTCCTCGAGCCCGGTCTTCAATATTGCTGAGAAGTTGGGCATGATATTGTCGATGGACGAACCCAACACTTCGTCGTACGATGCGCCAAAGAGGTTTTTGACAATGGCTTTGTTGCACGACATTACCTCAAGCGTGGCATAGTCCACCACGAACATCCCGGCAATGTACGGCATCGAGTGGATCTTGACCCGGATCTCCGCCACTTTGGGGTCCTTCTCCAAGGGATAAGATGTTAGTGCACAGGGAATATTCTCTTCTCCTCCGAGCTGTATCGTGTAGTAACGGTTCTGGTTGAGCAACTCACTGTCGCGACTGTCCCGCTGCATCACATCCAGAGCCGGCACAAGGTCCTGTGCTAGAGACGTGGAGAGCTGCGCCACATCTGTAAGCTTGCTAGCATCGAGTTTGGACACAAGCTTTCCCGCAACCTCCTCAATATTGGTGATGGAGTATCCGCCGTTGCCATGGCCGCTTGCTTGTGTGGAAAGCGTCAAGTCAAACGCGTCACAGGTGATCTGCTCGAACATGCATATGATAAGGTTGCCCTTTTTTTGGGCCCAGATGGACGTCCACGCAAAGTCTCCTTCAGAGTATCTGGAAATGGCGATGATTTCGCCGGCAAAAATGATGTTCTTCTCCAGGTTACGCAGCGAAATGGCCCGCGTCATCTTCTCCGTGATAAACTGCCGGAACTGCGGTGCAATGAGGTCAATCAAAGTCACGTTTTTAATCATGCTCTTCAGCACTCCAAACATCAAGCACGCAAGGTCATTGGCGGCCTTGAAGCTCCACGGAAAGTCGGCCTCCACGGTAATAATTGATTGCGGCGACGTATGTTTCCCAGCAGAAAAAGAGTGGAACGGTCGGTTGGGGCCGCTGTTCACCGCCATGGCCTTGGGGGGCGTGGGGAGGGCCGAACTGGACTGCCGGTTCGGCATTAACGAGAGCTGCAAGCTCGACGGCAAAGACGAGCCCTGGGCTAGTTGATTGGAAGCGCTGGAAGTGTTATCTTCCCACAAAGAGGACGTGATTCCAGACGATTCCACAAACGGCGTGGCCAAAGCAAAGAGCAATTTGGTCTTGAGCAAGTTCTGTTTGCGCTGGGCGTCGTGGGTGGCCGAGGAAAGCGATAGATCATGGAGCGTGGCGGCAATATCGGATTTGCTGGAAAGAAGAGTCGGGTCCTGCTCAAGAAGCTCGATGATGTCTTTGAGTTCGTCGGCGAATAATTCCTCGGAGTCATCGTCCGGCGAACAGACGTCCAAATCGGGGACTGACTGTGCCAACAACGGGCCCGGTTCCGGCGTGTCGCCTCTCGATTTGCTTTCAGCGGGAACCTGAGGCTTGCCGTGCACATTAGTAGCAATGAGGCTGTCGTTAGAATGAAGGGAGCTGCACTCGGAGTTTTCTGCTGTGATGCTCCTGCTCATTGGCATGCTATCTGACCGGGCAATCTTGGGGCGGAAAAGCGCCGATAAGGCTGCTGAAGAGGCGCTTGGGCGGAACTTGCGGTCTCCCTCTCGAGCAAGAAGCGAATGGGTAGGCCCGAGCCTTTTGCGTGCGGCGTCATCTTCAGCTAGCGGCGACCTAAGACTGGGATCGTAGTTCACCCCGTTCGTGCCCATTTTGGCATCGTTGTAGGTGGCCCTTACCTGAATCATGCCACTTTTATGGTCGGCAGGGGGAGAGGTCAGCTCACTGGGCGCCCTGTTCATCTCCTTTGACGCGGATGGCCCCGTTCTGATGTCCTTCTCCGCCTCGCTGGACGCTTCTGGAGCTTTCTGCACAAGCTTGAGCCAATCAGGGCGCTCGTTCAAGATCTCTAGCAGTCGTTTCAAGACATTTAGCCGGAGAGCCAAGGAGTTGGGCGAAAGGTGCGCATATGAGTAGGCGTGGGAGTTTTCCACGGGGAACATGAGCATATCATCAAGATTGGAGAAGTCCAAGGCACGCGATGAAAGCCGCGACACAGGCGTGCTTGCAGTGGAGGCGGAGGCCGGCAAGTTGCAGTTGATGGGCGGCGGCGGCGCATGCGCGTGGGGCTCCTTCAGAGGCCGCTTTCGGATATTAAGCAAGGTCTGGCCATCGTCGTCACCAAAATAGAACGAAGTCATGCCTTGAGTCAAAGAACGGGAGCGACTTTCCTGGAGGAATCCGCAGTGGTCTGTCGTTGGGAGAGTGATGTGGAAGGGACACGGAAAAAGGCACCAGGGGCGGGATTTCGGGCAGGATTTCGGGCTGGGTTGATCTGGAGTGCTCTTGCAATGGCCAAACCAAGACGGGTTCGATTATATGGGCGCCAGGGGCGGCGGCAGCGGGGGGTTCCGGGTGTGGGGATATGAGCGGCAGTATCTCAGGAAGTAGTGGACGGATTGCGGTGGGAGTTTCGCCAATCAGTAGAGAAGCGGCAGGAGAGTCTCGCAGTATATGAAAGTGTGCGCTGAGCTGTGGAGGTAAACAATTTGGGAACAGGTGGCGGAGACTGGTGGGGAGACTGGTGGGGAGAGGAGGAGGTGAGAAGATTATGCCTGGTGAGCCCAGGGCGTGCGGCGCGCAATTCATGTTTGATTGCACTGCGCACATAATGTCAGCGCGCTCTACGCCTGCCATACGGCTAGGTATTGTAAGGTCATGTTTCGCGGGGACATGCAGGTATGCCCATAGTCTGATTTGCAGGTATGCCCAGTCTGATTTGCAGGCGCCGCCATAGCCGGGCTGGGCCTCTAGTCCCTGGGGCCCGAGGACTGCTTCTGTGGACACGGGCCCACCATTAGACTTGATTGGGCAGTGCGCTGTGATTAAACACGCCCACCTGCTCCTGTCCGCCCACCTGCTTCTGTCCACCCACCTGCTTCTGTCCGCCCACCTGCTCCTGTCCGCCCACCTGCCTCTGTCCACCCACCTGCTTCTGTCCACCCACTTAGCTAACTTAGTCTCACGGTTTCGCTGCCTCCATTGTCCAACTCCCAATCACCTTTCCATTAAAGTCCACTGGCCAAGGCTTGTCCCGTTGTAGATGTTGTTCACATGGGTAGTAACCTACCATGGAGATTTTTCTTCATCTTAGCCATCCTCCACGGTGGACTGGTTTAACATACCTCACTTGCATTTGATGATTGAAATGGTGCCGCATTGATAGACTGCAGAATAACTCCTCAAACATTGACTTGCTGACACGATTGGCACTGACAGTCTGGCACCTTCCGGAACTTGAATCTATTGGCGCCTGGTCATGAATAGCACTTGGTCGTCATGGATAGCACTTGGTCGTCATGGATAGCACTTGGTCGTGGAAGAAAAAATCCGATTGGTCACCCCGAATACTCTGATTTCTCCACGGCTCATTCACGATAGTGCACATCTTTGCACCCACCACCCACACCCTTCGGCTTGGCACCTTTGATTCAATGCAAGTAAGCTCTTTTGGGGCCTGCTGCATGGCCGGAAATTGGCACGATACCTCGAATTTGTTCTCGAGCCATGGGATTCTCTGGTACACTCCATTGCAATCATAATCGAAACTCCTGTATACGATCATCCAAGTCAGTCATCTGGTCAATGCTGTGGGCAGGCCGGTTAGGTGCAAACGACCCGACGACTGGCGTATCGCCCAACCCAAAAATCACTGACGGTGTCGACTGCTGCGTCGGTGCCGCCAGAGACGTGCCCGTGGTCTGGTATGTTGGGGGCGATAGAGCGCTGACGTCATCGTACGTGGGGGGTACCTCGTCGTCCCAGGCAATGCCCAACCCGGACCTTTCGGTGACAATCACTTTGAACTGCATCCTTAAAACTCGCGCGGCTCCAGTGGGCACACCGACATGGCTCGCTCCATTGCCGTTGCTTGAGTTGGTTGACTTGACCGGCGTGAGGCCTTCGCCAATGGTTTTTGGCGCCTGCACTATTTCCTCGGCCACAATCACTTCAATCACGAGAACGTGGCTCACGTATATGCCTAGCGTGGGATCCACAATATCGCATGCGATATTGGCGTCGTTGCGGAGGCCCTGTTGCATTTCATCAGGCATGGGCTCGTTGGACGAAGCTTTGGTAGCGTTTTTTTTGATGCCGCTGGAACAAGCGAGTGCTGATATCTCTGCCACGAGCTCGATGCTCCCTTGGCCCAGGAAGTCAGATTTCCATCCCGACTTGATATCTCCGTGTGCAACCACTCGTAGCTCATCGACGTATAACTCGAAAGTTTCATCATCTGTATTGGGAGAGTCTGCTGAAACGACATTCAGCATGGATGGGGCCAAGGGCGCCAGAACCGAATTGGAGCCGAAATCCTCCTCAAAATGCACCACCTCGTCCATGGCTCGATTAGACGGAGTCTCCTCTTGCATCTCCACTATGTCTTGATTTCCCGGGGGGACCGTATCTGCTGCGCTGGCGGGAATGGTTGGGATGGCGGCCTGTTGCGTAGTGGGGGGCCGACCGACGAACATGGACGTTTGTATGGTGGAATAGTGCATTCCATTGCTGCGACTTGGCCCATCGCTTGGGGTGCTTCCCGTGGACTTTTGCGCAGGAGAGTTGCCTGATTTTAAAGACTTGTAAAGCTGACCTCGCTTCTGAGTCTCTTTGATGGCTTGCAATTTATCTGCGTGTTTGGGACATGCATACGGCGCCACTTGGGTGTGTTCTTCGAGTTTCCACAGAAGTTTCCTCATGCGCCACCTGCGGTCCTGTTTGGAGTTGACAACATGGTCCATTCGTAGCTCGATGGGGAAGTTGGATTTCGGATACATGACTCCGGGTAGAACGGCACTCGCAGTAACCTCAGTTGGGGGAAAGACCCGGAGGGAATTTCGGTCCGGACCACGCAAGATGGATCTCAGGATGTTTAGTGGGAGGACAACCTCGGTTTTTTTCCCGCTGTACTTTGCGACAGCCACCAAATCGTACTTGATGAAGGAGTACGAGTGCGGGCTGCCCAATTTCGCCGACGCAGCAAGAGACCCGGGCAACAAATGAGAAAACGGAAAGGCATGGGCCCCGGAGGTGAAGCCGTGTGTCAGCGTCAACACGTCCCACCGGGCCAAAGTCGTCTTCCGGGTGTTGCAGTCAGAACATGAATGAATGGTGTTGGACGACACCATGAAAGGCTTCGTGTAGTGGACCGTTTGCACTAAGGTTAAGACCACCGAGTCTATTAAGGTTTCATCCACCACATCACTTTCAGTGTTTGCAGATTGCACCTGGCGCAAGGGATTTGAGTCTGGCACCGAGGAACTCATTGTGCTCATTGAACTGTAAGGAACAAGAGGAGAGTGGGAGGTTTGCGGTGAAAGCCTGGGCTCCACATCGAGCGTTAGCACACCGGAGATGATGGAACCCGAAGATTCATGGGCGTGCCCGTAGAGTGCCAACGGAGGAGATTCCAAGTTGAGTTTGAGCGAGATTCGGGGCAGACTGTGCTTGCCCAATGCTGCTTTGGATGATGCGGAGCGGCGACTCAGCTTTGAGCCGGCTTTTTCTGATGACTGATTCAATACACGAGATAAGAGGGTCATGATCAAAGTGTGCTCTGGATGTTGAGATTCTTGAACACTTCGCCAATATGCCTATTATTGTATCGTAGCCAGGACGTTATGACGATTCGACGGACGGCTGATGGATGATAAACTGATGATGGATTTCTCGGGACTTGAAAATGCCAAAGCCTTCTGAAACGCTTGGGGTAGGAAAATTCCGAGACCGTGCTTGGAGGAGCCCAATGACTGTCTCTATTTACCCGGGGTTAGATGATTTTTTCTGTCCCCGCGCGACGAGAAGCTGCCGGAAGTGGCGAGCGGCTGGCCAGACGAGATTTCACCTGAGTCAGGAGATTTGCTAAAACACGTGGATTTCGTATAGAAATGAATCACGAGATTTTCGTCCTATAACCCTTTTGATCGATTTGGGGAAATTTTGAAGTTTCGGGAGGTTTTTACTGCACACTCAAATAGTTTCACTGCATACTCTCCAGTGCACATGGCCTGTTGATCCCTCGAATGAGAAGCTGTGAGCAAGAAAGTTGTGGGCAGGGCAGCTGCAATCGATTTTTGAAAGATGTTAGGAAAAGGATGAAAGAAAAAAGAGGCTGCAAGAACGACATGGGGGGCGTGGCGTTTATATAGGGCTGAAGAGGCCTTATGCAGCCGCGGATTACTTGTGGTTTTAAGGGGTGCAGCAGCAGATGCATGCATCGTTTCAAAGCAGCAAAGCGTTGCGAGGTAGTGTTGCATGCAGCCCACCGGTGACTACCAGACATCTACTGGAATGCCGGGGCATTTCGAAGAACCGGGGCATTTCAGAAGAGCCGGGGGTGCCTTGAGCGGAAGCGCAGAACGAGAAGAGTCCAGTGGAAGCACGGTTCTAGGGGCCATGCCCGCGATATAGGAATGCCCTAATGGGATTCCGCCGAAACTCGTTCTAGCTGGTTCGGCGAGCCGTTGTAGCTGGGCGATGCGAGCCCTGCATCACGTGCAGAGAACGTGATCGGCCTGCACGTGACTGATGGCCTCTCTTGAGAGCGTCTTGCGTGGGCGACGTCTCCGACCATGGTGCAACATCTCATTCTAGACAATGGGTCTTATTCCATCAAAGCGGGATTCGAGTCGCAAGACAATCCTCTCGTGATACACAATGTCCTCGCGAAAGCAAAGGATTCCGCCATTTATATCGGAAACGACTACCTCTCGCATGCAAACCTATACTCGGGGATCAACTTCCGGCGTCCCCACGAGCAAGGCCATCTTATTCTGTGGGAGACGGAAAAACCCATATGGGACTATGCATTCGATAAGCTTCTGCCAAATAAGGAGTTTGACCCGCTGGACGTACACTTGACGCTCACGGAAATGGCGTTCCAGCTCCCACAGCTTTCGATGAACACCGATTTGATCGTGTTCGAGGAGTACGGCTTCAGCCAGTACTATCGGTGTGCTCCGCTGTCGTTGGTGCCGTGGACCAACTCGCCCCGACCCAGCGACTTTTCGTTGGTGGTCGACTGTGGTTTCAGCGGCACTCACATTGTACCGGTTCTTTATCAACGGGTGTATTGGAAGGGCGTCCGAAAACTACCATTTGGAGGTAAGCACTTGAACGGGCTTCTCCTGGAGTTGATCTCTTTCCGGCACTATGACGTCTCGAATGAAGCAGTCCTCATCAACACAGTCAAAGAAGAGACAATGTACGTGGCCATGGATTTCGAAAATGAGCTCAAGAGGAAAGTCGACGCAAGATGCGAATTTGTCTTGCCAGATTTCAAGACAACCATGACAGGATACGTTAAGAAAGATGGCGCCAAGCTAAACCACGACTCCCAGTCGATCCAGTTGTTTGACGAGCGGTTTGTCGTTCCCGAGTCCTTCTTTCGCCCCGAGATCATGTTGGATAATAACACTTACTCCAAGAATTCGGTGGTGCAGAATGCCAACTTCAAGAATATCATCGACCTTATTGTGGAGGCCATCATGGCATGCCCGGAGGTGCTGAGACCATTATTGCTGGCCAATATCAACTTGGTGGGAGGCACAGCAAAGCTACCGAATTTCAAGCTGAGGCTTGTGCATGATTTGAATAAGGAATTGCCAACGGATTGGGAGGTGAATGTGCGGGAACAGCCCCACGATTTGGCCACGGCAGCCTGGTTTGGTGGTCAACAATTGGTCTCTGAAGATATTTTGAAAGAAATCACTATCACGAAGCAGGACTTCTTTGAGCATGGCGCCAACTGGTGTCAGAAGCAGTTTGGCTTTGAAAACGTTTAATGATTTACGTCATTCCAAGACATGCGCCCGCCGTTTTGAGGATACCTCTCGAAAGACCACGCTCAGGAATATGTCCCTTTTGAGTGTCTGTGGCTAGATGAACCATGGATGCTCGGCAGCTAGAGAAAATGGGTACTCCATCCGAGCCTTTGTTCATACCATGAATTTAATAGACTTGAATAAGGTGGTTGTAGGTCAAGTATCGGCTGAATACCAACCAACCATATCGGAACCACACCATTTGCGAGAAATGGCCATGAGCCATGGCCGAGTAAGCCAAGCTCAACGAGTTTAAATCGGAATAAAATTTGATGGAATTCTTCTCGAAGTGATTGGGAAAGAAGCTTATGTTGACGCCCACTTTTAGGATGTTTTTCAATAATGCCTTGGAGATGTATAAGATGAGAAGCTCAATGTTGGTTAGCAAAGTAAACGAATACTTCTCGAGGAATCCTAGCGACTTCAAAACATAGAGGTTCCGAGGTGCTTTTTTATGATAGGACGCGAAGTAGTGTTTGCAGCCGTGGTACAACGATATGTGATTGGGGTGACCCGAAACACCGTTTTCGTCAAACGTGATCACAACATGGCGTTCTTTTATAGGCCCCATGATTTGGTTTAGAGATGCTGCCACGTGTTCAGCATCCCATTGGACCTCCATGCTGTCCTCGTAACCATCGAGAATGACCACTTCTTGCACAGGCAAGATGCGAGCCAGATTCTTAAGCTCTTGCATTCTGATAGCACCAAGCGAGGGGTCCACGGCATCGCCATGGCTAAAGCAAATGACTTTCAAGCGGTTGTTGTACTTTGATTTTCCTAATTCGATCAAGGAGGGGGCGAAAAACATCACTTCGTCGTCGGGGTGACCAATCACAAAGTAGACATCCGAATCAGTGATATGCAAGGGGGAGGGCACTGTCAATGAAGCGTACGGATAGATTTCGGAGGTGAAGTTGGAATGGAGGATCTGGGAATCCGAGTACTTGCTGATGGTTTGGGGAATCAAAGTAGTAAGCAAGACCCAAAGAAGGAACGAACCCAAAAGTGTGTTTTTGAAGGCCCTAGGAATGGTCGAAATCATGAGCAACAGATCTTGGGGTATGTGGTCACAATTGGATTTGGGACGCCGGGGAAGAAGAATGCAGCCTGGTGCACCGGCTTGGACAAACTATTGGTGCACGGGTTTGGAGCTGGGCTGGCGCTCGGTTTTTGGAACGAGTTACGCTGGCGGCGCGACCCACTATTTGAATAGAGGGCGTGTTTCGAATATGAAACAAAAGATGCTGCCACAAAGACATAACAGGCAATTAACTTTACTGGATGCAGGTGGATGTGGCACACGTGTGACCCCTTGCATATCCCCTTCTCTGCTTACTATATAAGCCGCGCTCGCCCCCGCAAATTAAGTAGTCTAAGATGCTGCAAAAACCACCTTCAGCTTTTGGGTATCGAATTTTTCTGTTTTTGGATGATATCCTCCGGTAATTCAAGACTGATGCTTCATGGTCCCGATCAATTCACACTTACACCTTGACGTGAAATTGTCCTCGACATTACCTTACTGAAGAGCAGGGCCGAAAGCAATTTTTGCAACTTTGGTCATTTTTATGCAGAACTTTTGAACTTTTGCCGCCTCCACGTCATCTTAATTTTCATTTATCTCAGCAAACCATATTGCCTTGCCTATTTATACGTGGATCCGATCTTTCTGCCATCAGACTTGGGTTAATATTGTTTGAGAGTTTTCATGACTTCTGAACGGAACAAGTGCAGAATTTGGCGCTTGAAAGAATACTGATTTACAGCCAAGCATTCTGAAAGTGATCGGCGGGGTTTTATTTCACAGCAATGGCGATCAATGTGTCACAGAATAACCAACCGGCTGTGGCCACGCATGATTTACGAAATAGGTTATTCGCCAGGGCATTGAGCAATAATTTGCCACTTGGGTTTGAGTCTACTAATCTACTACTAATGTGGGAATTGGAAGAAAGCAATGCACTGGTGGGGCGGAGAAAGCAATGCAGTATTTGGATCCTGTGGATATGCCATGAATTTCGCGGGTAGGGCGCCCTGTCTTACAACACCAAAAAAGCACAATTCAGCGGGAGCCCATCAATTTCTTTCGAGGCAAATAATATTTCGGCTTCAATACATTTTTTTGGGCCTTTATATCAATGGCAATGGTTCTCATGAGAGTTCAAGTGGATCATGCACAAGACGCAAATCGACCTCGTGGGGTGAGACCAGGAGGCGACTCACTGAGGGGAAATTCTTTGAGTGGGGCTCAAAGGGGAGAGCGAGTTTGAAGGAATCGAGACCCAAATCGACTACAGTGCATGGCCCACTGCGCAAGGTCTCGCGTGTCCTTACCTTCAACGACCCAGATGCTTCCCGACTTGTTTTCACGCAAGCCCGATTTGGAAGTAATCATTTGCATTTATGCACTCAATTTGGAGCTTTAAAAGGTGCCAACCGCGGGTAAAAGCGCACGGCCCGCGTCATGAAGAAGATCCATTTTCCCCCAGCAACCATGAGCCTCGCTGACCGACATGTGAGATTTTCATGGCCATGATGCTACGGTTAAGCCACAATTCAGGCGAGTTTAAAGGACAGTGAGGAGGGGATTTGCATGCAAGCGGTGTTTTTCATTTAGTCACAAGCATTTCCAATGACCGGGAGACCTCTTCAGATGCATGCAGTGACACCGCGCCCGTGTCGCATGGTGATTGCGGACGAGAGACAGCCAAGATAACCCCAACTACTCGGCCTCCTGCACGCAGACACAGCAGTATGTGGAAGCCTCCAATGCAAGCTACGCATGAAGAGCAAGCGCTAATGAATGCCAAATTATGCATCTACCCAGAAAGGCAATGATGCAAGTGGAGGACTTGCAGGAAGCACTATAAAAGGGCACCCGGCGGTCAGACATTGGCGCTCCATCGCACCTGTTCCAACATGAAGTTTTCCAGAGTTGCTTCTTTGGCTACCGTGGTGGCTTCAGTGCTTGCTTATCCATTAGAAAGAAGAGCCGATGCGACGGAGGTGGCGGACGCCGAGCAAACCAAAGTCTCGTCCGATGGCCAGTTGGAAGTGGCATATGGCCAGCTCTCGGCAGTCATTGAGCCCAAGGTTTTCATCATCAGCATGTTCCTGTTCGAGGCCGCGCCCTGGTTGGACTACTTGGACTTCAAGCACAACATTTCGCTTCCTGGATTGTCACCCATGTACCCGCATGTGAGGTGCACGCTGAACTACTCTGTGTGTGGATTGACGACTGGAGAGGGTGAGATCAACGCTGCATCCACAATCACAGCATTGGGATTGTCGTCGTTGTTCGACCTCACTCACACTTATTTCTTGATTTCGGGCATTGCGGGAGGCGAGCCCAACTACACTACAATGGGCTCAGTGACGATGCCCAAGTACGCCATCCAGGTGGCGTTGGAGTATGAGGTGGCATACCAGGACTTCATCTCTACAAATTCCAACTGGACGTCCGGTTACTGGGCTTATGGAACCAAGGACCCCTGGTCGTACGCTGGAACCGTTTACGGCACCGAGGTGTTTGAGTTGAACGAAAACTTGATTGACCGGGCGGCCAAATTGGCCGGCACCGCCACGCTCCAGAATGGAACAGAAGAGAACTTCGCCAACCGCCGGTTGTACACGGAAAGTGCTGCACGCGGCTTGCCCTCGGTGGAGAGGTGTGACACGGTGACGTCCGACAGCTACTTCACGGGAAAGACGTTGAACGAGTACTTTGGGGCATACGCCAAAATCATGACTAACGGCTCGGCCACTTACTGCTCCTCGGCCCAAGAAGACAATGCCTCGTTGGAGGTGTTCACAAGGTTGCACAAGCACGGGCTTGCAGACTACAACCGAGTGGTGATCATGAGATCCATCTCCGACTTCACCCGGCCTCCTGCCTCCAAGGCGAATGACACGGTTAGCTGGTTCAATCTGCCTCAGGACGGAGGCTCGCAGTTGGCCTTTGACAACTTGCCTCTTGCGGGCATGCCTTTTATTGAGGATGTGTTGGAGAACTGGGAAGACGTGTATTATGATGGCGAGGACTTTGAGCCTGAGAATTACACCGGGGACATTTTCAACACCTTGGGCGGCACACCTGACTTTGGCAAGCCTTCTTTCGTTGTTGCATAAGCATGTGATTGATAGTTGCCGTGCTGGGCAACTCTTAGAAGAATGTTTTTTCTTGGCTGTCTTTGAAGAATGTTTTTTCTTGGCTGTCTTTGAAGAATGTTTTTCTTGGCTGTCTTTGAAGAATGTTTTCTCTTGGCTGTGCCTGCGTTCTTTGCTTTGGATGTCGCTGGTCTTGCTTAGCAGCTTCGTGATGGCCCTTGCCCCTATTATACCACCCAGGAACCATACCAGAACAACGTATCAGACTGCTTCTAATGAAGTTGGCGGTAGTAAGTATCCGAAACTGATAAAGATTAATTTTTCGTAGCTATTGAGATGAAGATCCTGTATATATGGCGGTTGAAGGCTTTCTATGTAAGTAATGATGGTTCTTGGATTCGATGTTGCTGGTCTTGGTCAATCCTATTGACGGTTCTCTTGATTTTCTTCTTGCACGTTGCCAGGCTTGACCATTGATGGGCCTGTTTTCTTTTGCTTGGAGGAAAACCCTTGGTGTTCCTGCCTTCGCTCAACTCCTTTTTTTCATAAAGGTGTAACCAGACGACCACCTGAGATCCAAAAGGGTTTCATCGCGGTGAAATCCAAGCTCCTTTTCACAGTAGGAAAGAAACTTGTCGACGAATTCCTGGCCCCTTCCCGTGGACTCCTGGAAATTGTGGTAGGCACTGAACGTGGTGAGGTACTTGGTGTACTCGGCCAACGAGACGTTTTGCTTGGAGAGCTGAAGCTGATCGGGATCCTCGCCCGTAGGATCGGCTTGGGGGTCGTATTTGCGGATCTTAACGTGTTCGAATAGATCCATGGGGATCTTGGCATCAACGTCTTTCAAAAAGTCTCGCAAGATGGACCTGCCGGGTTGCTCCCAGTGCGGACCCAAGTAGGCGGGGTCTTTGTACACTAAGTTGTCATACAACTGCATGAACTTGGCCACCACCTCTTTTTTGGAGAGCGCTTGCATGCAGGGCCCGTGGACACCCACTACCAATGGGTCCACATAGTACCAATAGGCCAACGTGGCACCAGGCCTCAACTGTTTGTATGCACTGCGGAAAAAGGTGGTGTAGTCCTTAAACCAGTGGATGCACTCGGCGGCGGTCATTAAGTCAAACTTTCCTGCGGGCGCTTCGTAGTCTTCGACGGCAGAAACAAAAAAGTCGATTCGCTTTTGGTCAGAGATGCCCATCTGCTGGAGTCGCTCCGCTTTCAAGTCGGAGGCTGTCTTGATCATTTCTGGCGACAAGTCCAAGCCTCTGACGTTCTGGGAAAAGTTCAAGAGCGGAAAGGTTGCAGCCCCCGTGCCGCAGCCAAGATCAATAGTGTTGTCCACTTGAGACTTGCCGGTGTACTCCATAAGGGTCTGATAAAACGTTGGAGGATACTGCGGGCGAAACGAGTTGTAGTTGAGCGATTTGAATCCTGACTTGGCAAAGGTGGACATTTTGGTTAGGTTTGACGAATTCGGCTCAAGTGGGATAGGACAGTGGGAGGACAGTGGGAGGACAGTGGGATAGGACAGTGGGATAGGACAGTGGGATAGGACAGTGGGATAGGACAGTGGGAGGACAGTGGGAGGACAGTGGGATAGGACAGTGGGAAAAGACTAGCTCTGGTTGGCCACTATTGTTTGAACTTTCAGTAGAGGTTTGCTTAAGCTTTGACTTATTGGTGGTGGTAGACGATGCTGAAATAATGGCTGTCAATCGAGTGAGGAGGAAGTGCCTTTTATATAGCAGGAAGCGTCACGATTGTGCAGGAGCAGGTGAAGTCCGAGCGCCGAGCGCCGAGCGGCCCCCGAGGTGGAAGTGGGGAACGTGCATACCCCAGTAGAAGTGGCGGGAAATACGCAGCATCTCAATCCCGAGATCGGTTCCGACAGCTACAGTATCACCGCCTTGGAACAAATTGAATGATGACGACACATGACGGAAACTGCATATTGTATTGCGCTACGACTTTGTCGGTGGTCTTCCGGGGGTTCCCTCGGATTGGCCGGAAGTGCACACAACAGGGCACAACTCCGCCGAAATGCAACGGTAAATCTTGCCACAGGTGGCAAGACCGCCACACAATACAAATCTCCTTTGCATCTAAGTTTAGCAATTGTGGACTCGTAATCTTGTCATGTATTGGAGCCAGAGGCACGGGTGTTTGTCGTGCACCGAGGGTATCTAATGCAAGCGCAGATGCAGGTGCACCAGTGTCCGACAACCCTACACCCTCCTTTAAACGTCACACGACTTCAACGTCATTGTTATGCTATTAGGAGCCCCAGGGGTACATCTCATCGTCTCTTCCAAAAACGGAAAGAGGCTCTCCGCTCGGGTTCTTCAAAAATGGTACCAAACCTAAGGAACCATCGGTGACAAAGTCGCTATCCATGAGATCCTGCGTATAGTTCATTTCAAAGGGATCAAAGTCAAGTATGTTGCTGATGTTGTCCAGCCAGTCGGCGGTTGAGTGACCATCGAGGGTATTTTGAGAGTCCTGCGCGTCGTGAGGGGGCCATCTTTGCATGCCCGCCGCTGCAGCTGGTAGCTTCTGCGCATGCGCCTGCGCCGGTTGCATTCCGTCCCACAGCCAGCCAGCTGGTGCCACGCTATTTGGGTGCAGTGGGTCACAGGAGGGTACCACACGCGTGAAATGCGCCGTGGCTGCCCTTTTCCGCAAATTGTTGCTTGGCTTCGTTAGCTTGATGCCTAGTATCGACAAAACCAGGAGTTCTAGGAGCACAGCAGAGTTGTTAGTCAAGCTGCCGCTCCCAGGGGCATTGCTCATACTCTTGAAAATAGACACTGTGTCTAGCAAAAGCTGCTTCAGGTTCTGGTACAAGGGCCCGTTTTTAATGTAGTCCAAAGACCCTCGAGCCGCCAAAAGCGCAAAGCGAGCGTGTTCTTGCAGAATATTGAGTGGGAGCGGAAGCAGATACGAAGTCTCGTATGCATGCTTCAATAATCTCAAGAGTTGCGCCAGAGACTGCTGGATCAGGGTCATGCTTGCCACCACTGAGGACGAATCGTGCTTCTGCAAAGAGAGCTGCTCTTTCAAAGAAATCCCCACGTTGAGATGAAAGCCGTGCTTGGAGATGATGGGCAAAAAGATCAAAATTTTTGCGTGGTAGAAGAGGAAAACGCAAAGCTTCTGGTGGTTGGAGAAGAGCGTCAAGTTGCATTCCTGTCCTGCATGTACGCCTGCGGGTGGCTGCAAAAAGCCGTGAGTGTCGGTTTCGAAGCGGATCTGCGGCGGCAAGTCACGGCGCCAGCAGTCAAGCAAGCGCTCCATGGTGAGGGCCGTGTTCAGCACATTGTCGTAGTCTCGCAGTCGGGAGAAAATCGAGTCCAAGATACTGCCCAAAACCTTTGCGTACTGCATATACGCGAGGGCCGCGGCGCTCACGCGTCCAAAGATGGTGAGGCGGGTATTATTCACAATCAAGATGTTCTCGTTGGCGCCGCCAGCATCATCCTCGTCTGCAGGGAAGCTGTTTGCAAACGGCATGGCACATTCAATCTCATAGTCCTTGAGAAGCCGCGGCACACCAAGGCTAAGCGAGCAAAATGCGTCCAAGGAGTAGATGCACCAGAATAAGATGCGCCGCTCTCCCTGCAAAAAGCCCTGCACGTGGCGATCTGCAGTCAGGTGCGCGCCTAAGACTGCGGCAGGACACCGGTGCATTCTGAGTTGCTGGGCCATGGAGATGACGCGGCCGCGGAGCTGGTAGCACGTGATGTAGTCTCCCGTGGCCAAGAAGTACTGCAAGGACAAGGCCAAGATCTGCAAGGACTGCACCGAGCAGTGCTTTGTGAGTATACAATTGGGCTTGATGAATTCATGCACCAAGCGGTGGTACCGCTGCAGCGCCGAGTCGGCCGGCGGCTGTGTGCAGGAGCTCGTCGATAGCGCCATCATCAACACCAAGATCGCCCCCAACTTCTCCACCAGCTCGTACGAGCCGCTGGGCGCTTCACTGGCAAACCCGCTCTCAAGAATTTGCCAAACCACCACGCAATGGCGCAAAAAGGCGTTCTTGTTCACTATGGGGCATACATCCCCCCAGTTTCGGAAGTAATCTGTCAAGAGAGAATGCCGGAGAGGAGCCGGCGGCAATCCCAAGAGCCCAAGAAACTCCACCGCCAGATTCGGCGCCAATTTCGGCTCCGGCAGGTCCAAGAGAAGCGCAGTGAGCCGCGCATGTATACTGTGGTCGTTTCCGTCGAGCACAGGCGGCTTATTGGTGGTTTTCAACGAAGCGATAGCGCTGGCGGTGAGCCGTGCCGCCGTAGACCTGTAGCCGTAAACTTCGCAGATCTTGGCGAGCAACGTGGGCACGAAAAGCGTTTCCTCGGTGGATCTCGGGATGGACGCGGCCACCAACTCCGTGAGGAGCTGCAGCTTGCTCTCGTCGTCTATTGCAGGAGCTGGACCGTTTTCAAGGGCATTAGAGCGGGCAAGGCCCTGGATATTGCGCTTTTTCTGCATCTGCTCGATGGCAGTGGCAGCAGCGAAGGCGCCCGGGGCGGGATTGACGCCGTCCGAGGAGGGGAAGTCTGCGGTGGCGGCATGGCCGATGCTGAGCAAGCTCCTGGAGTCGTTGTCGTCACTGATGACGGACCCGGGCAAGGAAACGTCGTCGGGGTTGTATACACTCCCGGCGAGAGACACTGGGCGTTCGTGGACGGAGCTGGAGCCCGGGTCCACGCAGCAGGGGCAGCTGTCGTCATGCATGGAGGCGTGCAGGGCCGGAAACGGGTTCAGCAAGTCGGGCCCGGAAGACTTGGCTGGGGCAGGTTGGCCGGCGGCATCTGGACGCACGTCGAACGCCTCGCTTGCATGTGCGTCATGCAGCAATTGCAGCTCCCGGAGCTTCAACAAGCCCTGAAGCTTGGTGTTTTCGTTCTCAAGCGCTCGCACCCGCTCTTCTAGCGTCTCGGTGTACCCCTTGGGAAACGAGCGCCGGGAGAGCTTGTCGGAAACTATGCATTTCAAGCCTGCAGCCGTGCATGCAGAACAAGCAGGAAACTTCCCATCACACTTGGACTTCTTCACTCGGCACCGGTCGCACGCTTGCGCCGACCGCTCCATTGTCAGTCCGGGGGCCTTGATGGTCTTTTTGGTAGGGACTTTGGCGGCGCCTCTCGTGCTCTTCGGCAGCTCCGCCGGCGCGGGCAGAACCCCGCCACTTTCTCGCATCTCCACCTTGACGGATGTTTCACGAGAACCCATCTTTCCTGGACAACTGGCGACGGACTGGAGAAAGATGGGGGTGATGGAAACTGCTTGATGCGGGAGCCACGAAAACTGGGGACGGGGTGTGCATGGAGCGCGCATGAAAAAGGATACTCCAAGAGGGGCTCGGCGCAGGCCTCCAGGGCGGCCGATGGGGTGTGGAGGGATGAATGAAGCACAACCTCAGACCGCCTGTAGATGAAGCATGTTTGCTTGCAAATGGCCACCACCACATTCGGCCTGGGTCTAAGGCGTACGGTGGCCATGCGCTGCGCACGTCGGTGGCGCGTGATGCGCACTAAGTGCGCATCTCTCCATGTGCCTACAACCTACTCCATCTCAAGGTGATGTCCCACCGGCTTGTTTCGCCCGTGTATGCCCCAGGTACCCGCAGCAGCGCCCGAATCAGGCAGCGACGCGCCGCCGAGCCTGCTCGGGCCTCAAAATATTTCAACAAGGTTAAAAAGGAGCCCATTGATACACCAGGGCTCGTGGAAAAGATCCCAGAGATCGTACACAAGACCCCCGAGCTTCTACGAAAGCTGGAGGCCGCCAGCATACCGCCCGCAGCCAAGGACAGTGGCTCAAGTTCAGCAATCAAATCCGAACAGGCCATCCCGGCAGTGGTGCCCGCGGTGGCCAAGCTCCTGGACAACTTCAGCTTCTCGCGCAAAGCGCCCAACGTCTTCGACATGGTCGACATCGAAGACGTTGCGGCCAACCAGCCCGAAAACTGGCACCTCATCTACAACCAAGTGGTGCGCATGCGCGGGCGCATCTTCACGCCCGTCGACCGCATGGGATGCGAGAAGATGGCCGAGACCATCAACCCCGGGATCTCGCAGGACGAGCCGCGGCAGTTCCGGTTCCAGATCTTGGTCTCGTTGATGCTCTCAGCGCAGACCAAAGACGAGGTCAACTACGCGGCCATGGTGCGGCTCCAAAACCACATACAGGCCAAGGGCTGGCTGCGGCTCAGCATAGAGAGTGTCCTTTCGTGCAGCGAGGCGGAGATCGACACGTGCATAGCGCAGGTGGGGTTCCACCGGCGCAAGGCGGTGTACCTCAAGCGCGCCAGCGAGATGCTCCGCGACAAGTTTGGCGGCGACGTGCCCAAGACCATAGGCGACGTGACGGCGCTTCCCGGGGTGGGGCCCAAGATGGGGTACTTGTTGTTGCAGATCGCATGGGGCATCAACGAGGGCATCGGCGTGGACGTGCACCTCCACCGGTTGGCGGTGCAGTGGGGCTGGGTGGGCAAGAGCGACAGCACCGAGCACACGCGGCTTGCGCTCCAGCGCTGGCTCCCCCACAAGTACTGGGCCGACATCAACCCAATGCTCGTGGGGTTTGGCCAGACGGTATGCACGCTGCACGCCAAAAACTGCGACATTTGCACTTTATCTGCTGGGCTCTGCAAGGGCGCGGACCGCCGCATGGCTGCCTTGGAAATGACCCTGCTGCGCCGGGCGAAGCTCCTCAAGCTGCGGGGGGACCTTCTGGGGCTTTTGAATATGGTGCTGTGAGGGCTTGTGCGGGTCTGGCTTGCGGCATGTCGGCGACGCCGGGGCAACTCTATGGGGCTGGGATTGGCCGCGTAGGAGA
Source organism: Metschnikowia bowlesiae (assembly GCA_002370295.1). NCBI lineage: Eukaryota > Fungi > Ascomycota > Pichiomycetes > Serinales > Metschnikowiaceae > Metschnikowia > Metschnikowia bowlesiae. The sequence continues at coordinate 136,358 of NLAK01000006.1, read as the reverse complement.
GCTGAGGCACGACATTTTGGAGACATTTTCGACATTGTCGCCTTTTCGATTGTCTCCTCGATGTCTCCTCGATGTCTCCTCGATGTCTCCTCGATGTCTCCTCGATGTCTCCTCGATGTCTCCTCGATGTCTCCTCGATGTCTCCTCGATGTCTCCTCGATGTCTCCTCGATGTCTCCTCGATGTCTCCTCGATGTCTCCTCGATGTCTCCTCGATGTCTCCTCGATGTCTCCTCGATGTCTCCTCGATGTCTCCTCGATGTCTCCTCGATGTCTCCTCGATGTCTCCTCGATGTCTCCTCGATGTCTCCTCGATGTCTCCTCGATGTCTCCTCGATGTCTCCTCGATGTCTCCTCGATGTCTCCTCGATGTCTCCTCGATGTCTCCTCGATGTCTCCTCGATGTCTCCTCGATGTCTCCTCGATGTCTCCTCGATGTCTCCTCGATGTCTCCTCGATGTCTCCTCGATGTCTCCTCGATGTCTCCTCGATGTCTCCTCGATGTCTCCTCGATGTCTCCTCGATGTCTCCTCGATGTCTCCTCGATGTCTCCTCGATGTCTCCTCGATGTCTCCTCGATGTCTCCTCGATGTCTCCTCGATGTCTCCTCGATGTCTCCTCGATGTCTCCTCGATGTCTCCTCGATGTCTCCTCGATGTCTCCTCGATGTCTCCTCGATGTCTCCTCGATGTCTCCTCGATTGCCCTCGATTCTCTCCTTCTCGATTCCAAGTAGAAGTTAAGCTCCCCACTAAGAGACGTTAACAGATTAACCAAGACACGACCCTACTTCACGTGACTGCCTACGCTTTGTCGGCAGGATGCCACAATATTTACGGAGGTCACAGGTGTTAAATAGGGCGAAAGGGATGGGCTACGCTTACCCGTTTCAGCACATGCGGTGCAGCTGAAACACCAGGGTATGCACGTCGCGCCCTTGTGAGCGCCCAACGGCAGACGCGGGAGCCCGCAAAAAAGTATATAAGTGAGGGATCCGCCCACATTGCAACGGCAGCAAGACAAAACGGTCATCAGCGAAATCCTGGAATGGGAGAGGTACATCATGGTCGAGTGACTACCAAGATTTCATGGTCAGAAGCGAAGGAACCGAGGGAAACTGATGAACTGAACTGCGACTGATGAACTGAACTGCGACTGATGAACTGAACTGCGACTGATGAACTGAACTGCGATTGATGAACTGAACTGCGACTGATGAACTGAACTGACGACTGATGAACTGAACCGATAAACTAATGAACCGATGGCCCGAGCCAAAGATGTACTCATTGGCGTTTCAGCTACTGGGATGCCAAGAGCACCAGGCCAACTGGGCATCGGGCTCGTCGTGCGAAGGATTTGCAGCCATCGCTTTCGCGGCCAGTCAGCGGTCCCACTTGGCGCACTCCAACATTTGAGGATTGATTTCATCGCCACTTGATGCACCTTTAAAGTCCCTTACACGCCAATTTGTTTGTGGCCGTCATTAAATGCTCCCCCAAATTGCCTTTAACCGTCCTTTTGTCACCTTGACCGCCATGGCACCTTGAATGAGTCTTCTGTTGGTGGCAACGAGCTAATGCTATGAAACGCCATCAAACTATGGAGCTTCAGGTTCAACGGGCCCGTGTTCAAAGTGTTTTCCCGGTTGAGCGACCCCATCCTCCTGTTTCCTAAATCCTTGCATCAATTGTCATTCTTTCTGAAACCATTCTATCTTCTGCAGAAGGCCAGGGAGCCCAAGCCCACGGTAAAGGGAGGCCACTCAAATGCCTAGTCACTGTGTTGGGTTGCCACAGCCTTGTCGATGAGCTAAACCATGGATACACGATCAGTGGTTGTTGCCATAGCCAGTACGAGCATTCACAGGCTCTGAGAGATACTGTCTTCCTCCTCACTAGCACTGGTGGCTTTTGCAGAAATTTTGGCGGGTGTGGTAGCTTCTTTGGCGGCGTCCCTCCATGGTGTGAATACCGTTAGGAAAGCAGTAAACGGTGTGCCATAACTATGTGGGATTCGACCCTCACCCACCTCACCGTGTCTATTTCATTGGATGTCAAAACACCATGCGCAATAACGATTGATCTTCACTAAGCTTGGAATGTCATGGCACAGTCTCAGTCTTTAGCCTTCATCGAAAGAACCCCCAAGGAACCGGTAATTGGAGAATGGAACTGTGAAAAAGGTTTTTTAAATCTCCTCGGAATGGTAACAGTGGTGTTGGCGTGTTTAATAGACATTCATTTCAGCAAGCTGTCTCACGAATTCCAGCACCATGCTAATTTTGGCCGAAAAGTGCATCTTTCCACATATGCTTGAGCCGTTCTAGCAGTTTCGGCACAGCAGGGATGAATTTTCTGGCCCACATCATTCCCACCCACAGACTATTCATCCATATTGCCTCCACAGTGGTTATGCAGAGAGTCACCAACTCAGTAAAAGTGAGGAAGGCACCAAAGGTTTTTGCGAGCTTCCAAGTATCAGCATGCATCCTATAATAGAGCCACCCGGAAAGTTGTTTCCGAGTCAAAGTTGGCCTCTGAGTCGGCGATGTTTCCACGGCTGGCTGGCGGAGATGAGTCCAACGGGCCGGATCTCATGCTTCGCCTTCTTTGCTGGTCTGGGTATATTCTCCTTTGTTGTACTAGGGATCTTGAAAGGTTCAGACATGATGATGAAACGAAATTAGCTGCACTTGGGAGCTAATGGTGGAGCAGGGACTCCAGGCCGAGTGAATACGGCGTCACCCAGTGGCTTTGAATACCACTTCAAAACAGCCTGGGTAGCAGGGTTCTGCCAAGGAATGGCATATCCCCGGTCTCTTCACCAGATTGTCATGCCCTTTGTTCATGTTATCAAATCTTTTGGTCCGGAGAGAGAGCTGATTTAGTGATCCAGTACCTTCACAATAAGACTTCTCAATAAGACTTCTCAACAAGACCTTAGGAACTTTCGAAATGAGGCCTTCAAGACCATTTAAGGAAGACTTCGAAGTCAGAGCTTCGAAATTACCCTTCTCAATGTACCTTCCAAACTTCACATGTCCATGTCTCGCTTCAATTCTGAGACAACGAAGTTCATGGCTTTTCGTGATCCCAAATCATAGGGCTTGCTCAGACTATTCTTTTCTGGTCCTATCCGCACTGTATTTCACCACCTGTTGTTGAGCGTTACCATATCCGCTCAGGTAGCTTGAAACACTTACCCGGTGATCGAACGAATTCACGAGGTGAGGAGCTAAGAAGTTGTCTTGGCCATCCTGGAATCCTCTCTCTTGTATCTCTCCATACGGAAATTGTTCCGATGACCTCTCCTAATAGCCTTTCTGTCTTCAAGCGGGTGTAACCACGAGATCCCTTTTGTAGGTACCACTGGGACCAAAACTCAGTTGACCAGCCTCGGCGCTTCTCCATTTCCAGCTATGCAGGTCAATGAATGAGCTGCATCATTGTTTCATCTGTCCACTACTCATTGGAACAAAATTGCTTGGCACGGGGAGGTCCGGTCTCGATTCTGTAATATTTCCGAGTTCTGTAATATTTCCGAGTTCTGTAGTCTTGGCACCTGCAGTGTTACCCACCTGTAATGTTACCCACTTGAGGTGTTGTTCTGTAAATATGTCCACTCTATGACGCCCATTCGGTACTGTTGCCTGCATCCAGTTGTTTTTCTCTGTAGCGCCTCCTTGTTCAACACTAGAAGCTAGCTATGTTCAAATCACTAGCCTGTAAATGCAGTGCGGTCATATCAATAAAACATTCCGCTTGGAACAAATCCAAGTGCGCCATGGCTCGTGGAGGTCCGCTTTCTGGCAGGCTCCAGACAAGTGTGTTTTGCATCCACGTGCTTCTTTCATGTGCTTTTCCATTATTCTTGCATTGAAAAGTGCCATCTTCACCAATTTTTGTTAGCCTTCACCAGTTCGGCGGTCACCAGTTCGGCGGTCACCAGTTTGGGGTGTCTTCAATAGGTTGTTAGCAGCAATTGCATGACCCCAACCTCGTGTAAGATACACTGGACTGTTTTGTCAGACTCGGTTTGAAAATAGCCCCTTGACTCGAGAATTTTGTTGCAACCATCTTTTTGGCTTCCACAGATTCACAGAGGCTGTAAAACTGGATCGGCCCGAGGCACTTCGGCTTTTCCATACGTCAGCCAGGGGGTGCAGCTCTTGGTGGCCTCCAAGACTGTTTACACGGAACTCCTTGAGCCTGTACACCTGGATGAGATCCCATGACTCCATTCATCATTGCTCAAACTTCACAAGGGTGTCCTTTTATGGGTCTGGGATTGGTGGACACATTAGGAAGACCCGCCGCGGTTGAATACAACTGATATCTTGATTATTGCTTCGGGCTGGGGAGGCGGTCCTGCAGTAGAGCGCAGGTGTTCTCAGGATAGCCGCTTAGTCAGGAGGTGTAAGGAGAGGCATGTTTAAGGCTCCCTTCCATGGAGCACGCGATCCGTCTTTCTCCAGGAAGCCCGCGACCGGCATATAAGCGGTGCACGGGTCCATCTGGTGTACGGGCCGATCTGGTTAACGGTGTCCATCGACGGGTCGATCTGGTGTACGCACGACCCCCCTGGCGGGCATTTCCGCCCCGGGAAATGTGTCTCGGGCCCTCTGGTGCCTCATCAGCGTGTGCTTGCACCTCCATAGGCACCGTGTCCCAACCCCTGCCCCTGCCCAGAGGAACAGGGTCGTGCGCGCACCACTTCTCCCAAAGTCAAGTCTCTCCGTGCACCATCAACAACCACACTTAATGCACATTTTCTCCCCTGCACCAACTTCCCCCGTCCTTATCTCGTCCCATGAATATCAATCATAAGTACCTGTCGGCGCCGCTGCATGCAGGCCCCTCCCAGCAGGTCTTGCTCCAGCAGTTACTGCAGCAAAACCAACCCCAACCGGCGTCCCTGTTTGGAATCCAGGACTCCGCCTTACCCCCGGAGCTTCTGTCCTTCTATGGCCGGGCCGGCCCTGCTCCGGGGTTTTACCCGCCTCTGCTGGGGTTCCCCCAGCCCCTCGCTCTGCAGAACCTGGGCAAACCCCTGAGCCTGGCCCAAATACAGAACCTGTCGCAGTTCCAGTCTCAGCAGAATCTGTCGCAGTTCCAGTCTCAGCAGAACCTGTCGCAATTCCAGTCCCAGCAGAACCAGTCGCAGTTCAAGTCCCAGCAAAATCTGGCCCAAAACCCTCCGTCCCAGTTTAATGCCGCGGGGTTCCTGTTCAGTCAGCCCAAGTTCATTGCCACGTCGTTCCCGCCGGGCCAAAGCCAAGCGCCCTCTTTCCAGCCGCCCGCTAAAGTCAATGCCATCAACGTTGATGATCCTCAGTCGTTTTACTGGCAGCACCAAACGCTGTTGTGCCAATTATCGCGGTCAGAGGACATGCCTCATTTCTACGCCCGCCAGTATGCCCAGAACTCTCGCAAACCGAAAAACCCCTATGCTGACGTGAAAAGCCATGTGACCTTGGTGGACGCCACAAAGACAATTGTCACTGCTTTGGAGGAGCAGGAGAAGAAGCAGCTCGCTGCTCACCAATCCTCGACGGCCTTAATGAGGAACAAAAAGCAAGACTTGGAAGAGGACGAAGAACATCGCATGATTGCCCGCACCCTGGGAAAGCAGTTGTGGTGCCACATGGACCTCCTGGGCCAAGGCCTCTTGATGTTATCGCCCAAACTTTTCCGCTACGACTTTTTGGAGTCGCTTTACTTGAATAATAACAAGTTGACGTCGGTGCCGCCCATAATCAAGAGCTTGACCGGCTTGAGAGTGTTGGACTTGTCGCACAACCGTATATCGGAGCTTCCCCTGGAATTGGGCTTGTGCTACAACTTGCGCTACCTATACCTTTTTGACAATAACATCAAAACATTGCCCTACGAGTTCAGGAACTTGATCGAGTTGCTCTTCCTCGGAATCGAGGGGAATCCCATCGACTTGAGTATCGCCAATTTGATTTCCGAGCGGGGCACAAAGGCGTTGATTTCGTACTTTAGAGACATGAACCCCGCCCCCCAGCAGCCAAAGCCGCGGTCGTGGCTCTTGTTGGAGCAAGACGGCGATATCATAGACCCGGTGCAGAACCCCAATGCCTACACCGACGACCACTTGAACAAGGACGCTTCTGACACGTTCACCATGATGTCCTACAACACGTTGTGCCAGCACTACGCCACAACCAAGTTGTACAAGTATACGCCTTCGTGGGCGCTTGAGTGGAACTACCGGAAGGACGCGTTGAAGGAGGAAATCATCCGGTACAATAGCGACGTGATCTGTCTCCAGGAGGTCGAAACAAGAACATTCCACGAGTTTTGGATGCCCATCATGACGGAGATTGGCTACAAGGGCTTCTTCTTCAGCAAGACGCGGTCCAAGACCATGAGCGAGCAGGAGTCCAAGAAGGTGGACGGATGTGCCACGTTCTACCGCACGTCCAAGTTCGTGCTTCTCCAGAAACAGCACTTGGAGTACAACACCGTGTGCATGGGCCTGGACAAGTACAAGAAAACCAAGGACCTCTTCAACCGGTTCATGAACAAAGACCACATCGCGTTGATCACGTACCTACAACACTCGGGCACGGGCGAGAAGATTGTTGTTGTGAACACGCACTTGCACTGGGACCCGGCGTTCAACGACGTCAAGGCGTTGCAGGTGGGCATCTTGTTGGAGGAGTTGCAGGAAATCGTGCGCAAGTTCCAAGGCGCCCACCCCGAGGATGCCAAAAACACGTCGATGGTGATTTGCGGCGACTTCAACTCCACCAAGAGCAGCGCCGTGTACCAGTTGATCTCCACGGGGTCAGTTGCGAAGCACGAGGACATGGCCGGGCGCGACTACGGCAAGTTCACGGACGACGGCTTCCACCACTCGTTCAAGCTCAAGTCCGCATACGACCACATCGCCAACGACTTCCCGTTCTCCAACTTCACGCCCACGTTCACCAACGAGATCGACTACATCTGGTACTCCACCAACACGTTGCAGGTGAAGGGCCTCTTGGGCAAGGCCGACGAGGAGTACTTCCTGCGCCAGATCGGAATCCCCGACGCCCACTTCCCCTCGGACCACATTCCTCTCGTGACCAAGTTCCAAATCAAGAAGAAGGGAGGCGCCGCGCCCAAGAAACCCGAATTCAAGCCGGACTTCAAGTCGGCGTCTTCGCGCAAGACCTGACCACTAACGATGCATGCCCCAGCAAACGCCGTTTGCGTGTACTTTAGCTCAATCCATACTATAAGTTGCAGAGTAGATTCACTACGCCTTAGATTCACTACGCCTTAGATTCACTACGCCTTAGATTCACTACGCCTTAGATTCACTACGCCTTAGATTCACTACGCCTTGAACAAGGGAGACCTCTGCATAAGCTCCGCTACTTCTCTATGTATCAGTTTAGTCCCGAGCTGGCCCGACTCCGGAGACATCACTAGAAGAATTGACCCGTGGTTTCCATTTATCAAGCAGTATCAGTGACTTACGGATTGGTTCAAGATTAGCACGGGATCATCAAGAAGTTCTAACAGCTGGATATACTATTTGTCCTTTTCTGATGGTATGCGTCAATACTATTGATATTGATGATCTTTGGCACATGGATCATCTATAGCTAATGTCGGAATATGCACAGATGTCGTAGTTTGGATTTGAGCTATAGATGAGCCCTTTTGATGTTCCCTCTAAATACAGTGAAACTTTCTTTGCAGCTTTATGTGTTTCACTTTGGGGCCATTTTGATATCTGCCAAGTTTCAGTACCATAGCTTATACCGAATCTAACAGTATTAGCGGCATATTGTGGCTTGCCATTTGATCTAAACGCTGTTGAATCGACTGACTCTTTGTCTTCTGTGGAAATCCAACTAATTCTGCCCCCATTGTCTTCCAATCACTATACAAGGATAGACAACTTTGGATTTTCCACTTGGTTGATCACAAGACCGCTCTTGATCGTACTGTGGGAGCTACTATGGAGGAACCATCGCCTGGCGAGCTAAAATCCGGTCTGGAATAAAATCCGTTCTGCAATCGAGGGAGTATCATGCCAGGCTTGGCCATCGTAGTGCTCAAGCTTTCCGAGCCCTTAAAGCTCTATGGCATGTCACTCACATTAACACGTCAGAGTGTGAAGCATGCCTTCAATCGAAAATGATCATCCATTATCCAAAAGAAAGTACCACTGGTACCATTGTCACTGGTCCACGACAGATATTACATCTTGATATCTGTGGTGATAACCCACCCGGCTATGACAAATATTACATCTTGATATCTGTGGTGATAACCCACCCGGCTATGACAAATGGCGTTCTTTCTCACGATTGTCGATCGCTACTGGCGATACATTGCAGCGATTCCTTTACTCTACAAGTCGGATGCTACTGAGGCGATCCAACGCTACGTGGATACACAATATTCACAGCTAGGATCTCCACCTTGTCACCTTTCTGTTAGAACTGACAACGGCCTGGGGTTCGCAAATGATGCTTTCTACTTCGTTAGGAAAGGTATCCTGCACAAGTTCACATATACCTACTCTTCATATCAGAGCAGTAGCCTGTAAAGAGGACAATTCCTGTTCAACGTCATACATGGGTCTATCAGGAGGACCATAGAGTAACCAGGACTAATGTCCAGTGGGGACTTATGTGCGAATAACACAGCCATGGTATCATGAAGATACGTGTGGACTTCCTTCTCATTAGCAGATACATTGATATTGGTGGGTCTGGTTCTAGGAGGCATCTTTGATGACACTCCAAGCTGGGGTGTGTATGATTATTTTATCGAACTGTGCATCGAAAGATTTCTGGATTTATCAATCTTTTCGGAAGGACCATCGTAGTGTCCACGAAAGCCATCGGTTGAGATGTGTCAAATCCTTTTATGTCCGCTGGTACTGTTTCGCTCCATCCTTTTGACATCCCAGTGGAAAGCTGGTAATGAATTATGGAAAAGTAGTTTAGTAATTCCCAATGTTGATACCGGAATTTCTCATCTCCCAAATCCTTCATTTTGCATTCCTTCGTCTTTGACACTTGTATGTTTCTTCCTAATACTAATCAACATAGAGCGCTATTACCAACGAGTCTGCAGTTCGTTGATATAAACGCACGGTTCATGGCTCTTTTGATCTTTCTTATGTGGTGATCAATCTATTCCAGACAAGAGGAGCTTGCTTTAGACCATAAAGTGACTTGAATACATACTTCCACATCCTTTCTTTGGCTTGAGCGGATCCAGGAATTGGTTCATGTAGATGTCTTCAACGAGTTCAGCATTAAGAGATGCCGTCTTCACATCCATCTGATTACCATGTTGCGGTGAGTAAGGGGCTATGTATTTCATGATGTCCAAAGAATCATAGAAGTCCATACTGTATAGTCCATACTATTAGAGTAGTGACTGCTAGAATCTTAAGGGTCACAGTCAAAGCTAGGTCCTTTGTGGTTGTTTTTAACGTCAAGTACTCAAGAGAAGATGTATTCGTTGATGACCCCTAAAACAAGGGGGATCATCCAAACTTATATAGATAAAAACTGGCCCGCATGAGGCGTCGGGCGCCTCATGGCGAGGTGGGGGCCTGATTGCCCCATTTCCAGCCGGCCTGGGGGTACGACGGTGCCATACTTGGCAGAAGTGGGGTGTTGGTACATGGTGGGGGCGCCTTAGGCGTCCCGATAAGTCCTGGTCTGGCTTATCTAGACCAATGGCGCCTTGAGGCGGGTACTTGTCCTGCATCTAAGAAAAGCATGCCGTTGCATTTGGATAAAACCACGGCGCTGCATTGGATAAAACCACGGCGCTGCATCGGATAAAACCACGGCGCTGCATCGGATAAGATGCAGCTGGTGCCATCTGAGTATCGGAGATAGTGGGTCGGGATAGCGCCCGTCTCTCTCCAGGTGGGGGTAACGGTGGTTTCCCCTTGTAGCGTACGTCGCAGGTAAATTTGGTATCCGCTACCCATGGTGAATCCAACGGATTTCTAAAAATAATAGTAAATAAAACTTGGTGCCGCCTCGTCTAGGCCTCGGAGATGTATGGTCAGGACTGGTTGTCTTCTCCAGAATCCCTTGTATCCGTACGTCGTAGATTGATTTGTATCTATGGGTGGCACGCTGCCATGGTGGATCTAACAATGCCGAGTCCACACTATGTGAGTCCACACCATGTCAATAAGTCTTATATCTAGAGTCTAAATTTGTACAACTAGACTTTCTTCTCTGAAGGCTCAGCGATTTGTCTTTGAAAGGGTAATTGTAAATAGGTGAACATGCGCAATTGTAAGTAGGTGAACATTCGCAATTGTAAGTAGGTGAACATTCGCAATTGTAAATAGGTGAACATTCGCTACACGGTACACCACTCGCTATTTAAAGTCAAAATAAATCAAGTGAGTTGTAGCAAATTTCAAAGGGCATTGAGTATTAGGATATTCCTCCATAAATCTGCCGCAAATAAATCCACTAAAAACATATTCATCAAGTCCCGCTAGTTCCACAAGGGTGCGCTACCCATGAGCACAATTCACCTGCGACGTGCGGTTACAGGGGACGTCGATACCCCTCAATGGACAAAGCTTGGCAATACCCCTCAATGGACGAGGTTTGGCGGAACCCCTGAATGACCAGGCGTCGCCGATTACACCGGAATGAGGAGTAACGGAAAGGTATAAGGACAAGAGCGTATCCTCCGATTGAAAGGACAAAACTCCATTGCATAGACACCTCTATAACATCAAGAAAGAATATACGATACAGATACAAACAAATACCTCTAAAAGTCTCTCGCTCATTGATTGGCTGAGTTCTGCTATCCTTAGTAGCCATCAGAACATCCCGGGTCCATCGACCATCATTGACGGTAACGTTCCTGAATCATTGACGGTAACGTTCCTGAATCATTGACGGTAACGTTCCTGAAACGATCCATATCCATCGACAAGCAGTTAGAAGCTTAGACCCTATCGCGGATACAGGCGTAACGTCCCAGGACCCATCATAATTCTAACATTTGGTAGCGTGTACCACAGTGATCCTCTCGCTGGGCATAGAGGACTCGACAAGACGTATGAACTAATTAGTCGGAACTATTATTGGAAAAACATGCACAAGTCATGTGCAGATTATATTGAATCCGGTGAAGAATGTCAAAGAACTAAAACCTCCACACAAAATACACCATGACTTTTACAACCATTACCAGTACCTCCTGGTCGATGGAGTGATATTCCAATGGACTTTATTTCAGGATTCCCTGGAGAGAGCGGGTCCAGCCCGACCGACCATCTCCGAGACTCCGACGAATGCCACCAGCTGTTCCTTATTAGGGCAGCGCCGGGGCTTTCTCAGATGCACGACAAAGGCCGCCCACATGCCACTTTGGCCTACGGTAAGCCGGGGGAGAGGACGCATTTCTCGCCCAAAAACTCATCTATAGAGTGGTCGTCATCTATAGAGTGGTCGTCATCTATAGAGTGGTCGTCATCTATAGAGTGGTCGTCATCTATAGAGTGGTCGTTTTCATCCTCAATATCCAACACAATCACCTCTCCGGTCAAGCTTCAGGGCCCGCCTCGCAGGCCCGGGTCATTTATCTATACAAGTTTGGAAGGTCCCCTTGTTCTAGGGACCATCCGTGAATACTCTTAGTCATTGACGTCAATACCACTAAAGAACATAACATACGTGAGCATTATGTAATGGGTGCTCCATTCAAGAATCTGGAACGCTGCATCTATATGCATCGCAGGGCAACCACCAAGGAGCTCTGGCACACCAAAGCAAAAGTCTCTAAAACTGCATAGTATTGAGGTTTTGGTTTCATCAAGCCACAAGTAAAGAAAATGACCACCGGTCGAAATGATCGCACATCAAAAATGACCACCGGTCGAAATGATCGCACATCAATGGAAATACGTCTGGGTCGACTCGGGTTGACTCGGGTTGGGTGCACGCCCATAGAGTACATGTGGCGTTGCCCCGAGGCAGTGGTTCCAAATACCAATTCTCGAGGGGATTAGATGTCACCATCAGTGTGCACGGAATCGCATCCTGTACAGGCTTTAACCCGAGAAGGAGGCTAGTGGCTTGGACCTTCAATTTTGGGCAGGCAGCAACAAGGCTTGGCAAAATGCCGCCTCTATGGGGTTAGTGCTCTCCTTGAATTGGACCAAACGTCTCTAGCTGCTTGTGGTGAGGTTCAGGCTCAGTTGCGTTGTCTAGCGGTGACTCTGTGATGGCTTACAAGCTCGGAAACCTAGCACCGGAAATCGTGGCTGTCCAAATCTCCATTGAGTCTAAAGCCTGGGGTCCACTCTGGCTCACCACACCATCAAGACAGAAGTGTGTGGACAGATTTGGACACATTACTTTCGGGACGGAGCTTCGAGCCACGTGTACTGTAGCATGTAAAGATGGGTCCCCGCCTCTAACACAACCGCGGGTTTGGACAGGTGTCCCCTGCACCAAGATTCTGTCCAAACGAGCACTGGACCGATGGCAAAGAAAGAGGCGGTTTAGAGAGAGATGTAATAGCGGGGCACGCGGCGCAAGATATGTGAATCTGGGCTTAGCCCGCAGTCCATAAATTTGGGCTTAGCCCGCAGGATCTGTGATCTGGGCTTGGCAGAATCCACGTTCTGGCTTGGGTTAGAAGGCATCAAGCCAGACACGGTCAGCAGAACTTCCTGTATAGAGAACCCCAGTTACACCAGCAAGCAGAATGAAACCAAAGAGGCTTTTCTCAGCGTGCATTTGCTGCTGGCGGCCTCCTGTCCGAAGTCTTGGACTGTACATGATAACGCCCAAGTGAAGCTTTTTGGCGCGGAGATTTGGGTGGTGGGGAAAAGGCGCGGCCGCGGTACCCGCGGTGCTGATTTGCACCCATGGACAGCACACGACCCGTGCGACAAAGCCCAAGGTATGGTTGGTTTTCCGTGCGTCGGAGCCATGGAAAGATGGTCAGTCTCTAACACGAAGGGAATCGGGGTTGTATAGAAGCTGGCTGGACCGCGCCGGGATTTGGAATAGTCAACCGAATCGGCCTTGACGTTGCATCTGATTGGCTGCGACTGGATCTGATGGCTGATTGGCTGCGACTGGTGGCCTCCGGTATATACCTCGAAGGGAGGAGAGCAAAGCGGGGCAATGCGGGCAAGAGGCGGGGTCCGATGTCTTCCGGCGTCTATCCGTGCATCGCAACTTCACACTCTACCGTGGACACTCCCGTGGACACTACCGTGGACACTACCGTGGACACTCCCGTGGACACCCCCGTGGACACTCCCGTGGACCGTCTGACATCTGCAAAAAGTATTCCCAAGGATGAGCCGGGGCCGGGTTTGCATGTTCGTGGCCATCCCTTAAGCACCAAATGCCGACTTTGAGCAACCAAAATACTATGCTTTGTTAGCGACCAAAGGAAAGAATCCTGGCTCACTGACATGGCTCAGTAATGAGGATTCGGTAGCCAATAACGCTGCATTCAGTCAATGCCATTATTTTCATTCCACAAACCCTATTTTGATTTTTTGGATTGGTTTTGCCATTGAGTTAGCTGATTCGCTTGGCAGCGACAAAAATGCGTTCGTTTGATTGGTTGGAGAGGGGCTGCTGCGGCGCCTCCTTACCGATAGTGGCAATTTTTTGTGCCAAGATAGATACGGATAAATCCGGGGCGGGGAGTGCATGACATTTTTGACGTGGCCCCCGCTTGACTTGACGGCAAAAAAAGAACCGTGGTGCACCTTCTATACAGGTCGCGGCGCGGGGCTGAGGCGGGGTGCTGCGACTTGAAACTCAATCATGCAACTCCATGGAATGCGGCTTGCGGGCTGCCGAAGCGAGGGCTGGGAGGGTTTGGCCCTTTCAGCCCACTACCCCGCCGCAAAGGCCTACTGGCAAGCGCCCCAGACGGGTGGTCTTCTGTCACGTCTTGTTCCGTCCTGTTGCGTCCTGTTGCGTCCTCGCGTCTCGCTGGGACTCGCCTAGCATCATGTGTAGATGGAGCGGGGTGAAAGTGTCAGGTTTCGCGGAGATAAACCCCCACGGGCCACGATTGCTTGTGCAGCAGCAACCCCCGAACGTCGCCCCCGACAGACTATAAAGGGTGCTGCATTCCCACCCTCAAGTGCATTTTCTCAGTTCATTTCCCTACTACAAAAACTGCACAATGGTTGTCATCTCAAACATCAACCCCGACGTCGGCCCCCTCCCAACCAAGGGCCCCGAGCTTGGAAAGACCATCCACCAGCTCTTCTCCTTGAAGGGCAAGGTTGCCTCCATCACCGGTTCCTCCGCAGGAATTGGTTGGGGAGTTGCTGAGGCATATGCTCAATCTGGTGCCGACGTTGCTATCTGGTACAATAACAGGCCCGCTGAGGACAAGGCCGAGTATTTGAGCAAGACCTACGGCGTGAAGGCCAAGGCCTACAAGTGCGAGATCAGTGACTACGAGGAGGTCACCAAAACAATCAACCAGATCGAGAAGGATTTCGGCGGCCTTGACATTTTTGTGGCCAATGCCGCTATCTCATGGCAATGTGGTAAGATTCTTGAAGTTGAAGGGCTCGGCGACTGGGATAAAATCATCGGCGTGGACTTCAGCAGTGTTTACTACTGTGCCAAGGCCGCAGGCGCCATTTTCAAAAAGAACGGCAAAGGTTCTTTCATCATCACCTCGTCGATTTCGGCTCACATTGTCAACGTGCCTCAATCTCATGCTCCCTACAATGCTATCAAGGCCGGACTCAACCACCTCGCCAGATCGCTTGCGGTTGAATGGGCCCCATTTGCCAGAGTCAACACCGTTTCGCCTGGCACCATTAACACCACCATGGCTGACTTCAACCCTCAATCAAACAAGGACAAGTGGCACTCTTTGACCCCATTGGGAAGAGAGGGTGAAGTGCAAGAATTGGTAGGTGCATTCGTGTACTTTGCTTCCGACGCCTCCTCCTACACCACGGGAAGTGACTTGTTGGTTGATGGTGGCTACTGTTGCCCATAGTCTATATACCACTTGAATGAAAGATACAATTGCTAACTCGGCTATTTTTAATAAAGGTCATTCACGCTAAGCAGTTAAGAGCAGTCACGAGCACGCCAGAAATGAGTGCCAAGTGTTTATTGATGCTACTAACGTGACTCTGCTTCAGCTTAGTCTTGGAAGAGTTCGAAAGCACCATTGGGGTCGATGTGCGCCCCTCCTCACACGAAACACACACTCTGCATGCACATGTAAGCTGGCGGGGTTCGTGCATCAAGTCGCATGACTGCAGTCGTTTCATTGGCGCAACCCTGGGAAAAGTGGTCGCCCCTTTAGCCGGTGTTTCAAGAAATCCCTCAAGGGTTACCCGAAGCACCAATTAGGAAGTATATAAGACCGACAGGTTGCTCGACTAGAATTTTCGCGAGGATTCCTCTAGGTCTTATTACTGTAATGGGATACACACAGAGAACTAGATAATTTATCCGACCTAAAAGCTGCCAGCGTGTCACAGTGTATGCGTTTAGGCGGCAATAGGGTAAACAAGGTCAACGGGGAATCCATTTGGAGTGGGGCCATTCTGGAGTACACCAACCATGAGACTGAACTAGCGGCAAACACCGGCAAGATACAGAGAGAAACGTCAAAAGACAAAGGTGCACAGTGGTAACAGTCGAGCGAAATACCGAAGTGTGCACCGTCAAACCACGGAGTATTCTGCCAGAATGTTTCCTTTCTCTAGCTGGACAAGAAGCGTCAGAATCAATGCAATAAATGGTGGTGTTCCAGAACCTCTCTGGACTAGCTCAAAGGCAAGTCAAGACTCCCACGCCTCATCGCCTATTTTTGATAAGTGCAAGCCAATTCCGGCCAATGCTTGGGTTATGCACCCCAGCGTGAAAGTGTTCCCAGGACCGCTCACCTCTTTGCACCTACAACACTCGCGCTGGAAGCTTGGAAGTGGCGCTCTTGAACCTACAGGAGCATCGAAAATTGTGATGCAGTTTATGACCGGTAGCTAGCGGCCTTGGTCGTCTTAGACCATCAATTGCAGAGCATCTTGCCACATCACCGGTTGGTGGCCACCTCTTATACTTTGTGAAAATACTGTGCAATAAGGGGAAGATTAGAGTGCTCAAAACACCTGGATTGAGGGACAGAGCATTGCGCTGGATGCCACTGTACTGGATGCCACTGCACTGGATGCCACTGTACTGGATGCCACTGCACTGGATGCCACTGCACTGGATGCCACTGCTTTGCACCGACCCCTGCCCAGGTGCAGTCACTAAATGAGTTGAAGGTTCAAGTCGGTGTGCACATGCACAAGCGCTTATGAATAAACAATGCCTTTATACCTGCTTAGACCGCTGGGAAGATGACGGCGCAACCTACAACCTGTGGTTAGTGAAGGCAACCAATACATTAAAGGGAATGCCGCTCCAGCTTAGAATCAAGTTGCAACGGCGGTGACACTCATGAAAGCGTCCGCCAGACCAGACCCACAAGAGCCTCTTCTCGTGTGAGCTCGTCAATGCCGGTATTGTTCAGCCCAACACGGAAGTTCGCGCATGCCCAGGAGATTCTGGGTCGACACACTTGGACGGCAGTGGGGAATGCCGCCCTTTCTGGAAAGCCCGTTAGCCCCAGTTTGGCCCTGAAACGAAATTGTCTCACGGATCTGCACTCCGGTGAAAGTCTTGAAGCAAAAATGGGTCAATATGCGAGTGTGGCCAACCATGCGTTCGGGCAATTCCAATCACGATAAGGCAATTCCAATCACGATAAGGCAATTCCCAATCACGATAAGGCAGTATCGGCCGGCTGCTCCTGCAGGAACCATGACAATAAGAGGTTTCTATCTTTATTTCCAGGAATTCCTCGTCTATTCCAGGTTCAATGCATTCCGTGATCCGCTCTAGGGCGTCAGTCATATGTGCAACTTAGACCATCAGTCATAATCAGAACGACGCGGTTGATTAACTCTGCTACAAGAAGTGTTAGTACAGCGACCAATAGCAGTACTGGACACCATTGACGGGAGGCGGAGTTCAGGTGCACAGGGTGCAAAAACCCTAGAAGCCGGGAGAGGGCTCTTTCATTATACACGACCCATCCCAGCACGTACACGACCCATCCCAGCACGTACACGACCCATCCCAGCACGTATACAACGACCATATGGCACCATACAGAGGGCTCCCGATGGAGGGGCGGCATCATTCCGACCAGAGACAAGAGCAAGAGTACAAGAGAGATGAAAAGTCCCCACTCAAACGCGTTGTGCCAACACATCTTGAAGTTCTAGACCACAGGAGTGTACACTACAACTCTACAATATACCCGTAGTATCCTAAGCAGTCTAAAGTGGAGTAGACGCAGTAGATTAGACAAAAGTAAAGGTTGGTCAGATTTCTAGCAGATTTCTAGCCGGCCAGATTTAGCCGGTCAGAATTCTAGACCGCGAGTGGAGAGAAAGAAGTTCATTGAAGGCCGCTCAAAACAAGCGGCCGGGCCTTAACAAGCGGAACCCGGGCCTTAACTCGTCCTTGGCCAAGGCAGTGACCTGGTCTAATTCGCCATTTGTCCAAAACAACCGTTGACAAAATACTACTTGTAGTGACCCACCGGCTGAGGCCCGGACTTTCTTCTTTTTTCTCTTACCATACTGATCCCTGTATTGCCAGATTTGGCCTAGTGCTTGAGAGATTGGTATGATGGTACCTAGGGGACCATCTACACGTTTGCAGGAAACAGGCCACGTCGCGTCACGGCCTTTGGTACCGTGAAAGGCCCCAAGCGGATTGCCCCAGTGCCAGGTAATGCTTAGTGTTAACATCCCACTATTGGTTTAGCTTTCTTTCCTTCCGTTCTCACATATACACGCCAGATTTTTCAAAATCGTTCTCACATATACACGCCAGCTTTCTTCAAAATGTCCAATGACTTTTACCTTTTGGGACATTACTACCATTTTATGTTTTTATGTTTTTATGTTTTATGTTTTATGTTTTTATGTTTTTATGTTTTTATGTTTTTATGTTTTATGCTTTTATGTTTTTATCTTTTTATAGTTTTCGACCAAGAGAAGGTGCTTTGCTGGCTGGCAATCATTTCGGTAGAAGACTAGCCTGCAGAGTGGCTGGTGGCTGGTGTCTTTACAGTCCGAGCCGAAGAGGTTGGTTTGGGGGGGAAGTATCTCGGCGGGACTGCCTGCGAGGAAATTACCGTAGTTAGGAAAAGGACGGTTGGGGCTGGACCGCCTCTCCCCAGTCTTTTCCACAGTTAGACCTTGCACCCCGTCAACAGTGTGTTCATGGGTCGCGCACTACCCATGGTGGGTCTAAACCTCTACCCCACATCATATAATAAACTATTAAATATACCGGCCACCTCGGAAGATAAATAGAGTAAATCCCAAAAGGAGAGGTTGATTGGAATTCTTCCATTAGAGACAGTCGCGAGGTTTCAAAGAACCAAATGTCTTTATGATTTAGTTCCGCCATCACCAATTCTAGTAATTTACCATACGAATTGCCTAAATTTATCGCGCCTTCAGGGGAACGTGATCCCCAAAACCACGACGTGCTTCCGAAGGTTGCGGCTGGTCCCAAGCCCAGGCCTCGAAGCTGGCGGCTGGTCCCACACCCAGGCCTCGAAGCTGGCGGCTGGTCCCACGCCCAGGCCTCGAAGCTGGCGGAACGGAAACCTCTGGTCATGTGAATACCGCCGATTCGGCCTTGTGACCGCATATTTCCAGTCAATTGTGGATCCATGGGGCGCCGCCACGAGGCTCGTATACATCAAAAACAATCACAGCTATGCCTGGTACCCTTCCTCCACGAGTTCCCTGGGCCTACAACCTTCAACCTGGTTTCCTGACTGGATGGCGCTCCTTACCAGCTTAGTCCCGCTCCCACCCCGATCCTTCAACCCGCCGCTACCACACGGGATCCCGGCGTCACGGGACCTCGCCACCGCATAGGGGATCCTTATCAAAAGCTTCGAGGCCGCTTAACCCCTTTCGTAAACTTCCCGCACACTGCCTTATTCACCGGGTTCCGGGGTTGGACGTCACCATCCCTTTGGGGCTCGTGTGAGGGGGTTCCGGCCATCGTTTCGTGACCATGTTAAACTCGGCTATTCTGCGAGTATCTCGATGTTTGGGACGTACCTGCGCCACATAAGTGACCTCGAAAAGAAAGGGGTCCTGGTGAGGTACAGTCGAATGTGAAAAGGGAGCATCATCTTTCGATACCAAGGGTTGATTGGACTGGCACTTGGGCCCGACTGGCGACGACGGGAGGACGCCAAAAGATACCAAAGAAGCTATGCGTCTGAACACGAGTACACGGCAAGAGGCTTTTGGTAGGGAGATGGGTTCTCGAAAATGAACGCGGCCTTTAAATCAGGAGGAAGAGACCGATTGGTTCCAGTTGGTGCTTGCCCTCTGGTCCCTTCATAAAGCAAGCCTTGCGGTCTTGGAGAACCTCCAACCGGAAGCTATAACTATCAGAAACGTTTCATCATGGTCAGGTATGGCATTTTGAGGCGGTGTAAAGGCGTGTCCTTACCTTGGAAAAGCTAGGTGGGTAATTCCGAACACTACTTCAGGCACCTGAAGCAAATAAATCCAACCATTTTCCATGAGTCCTAATGATCCAAAATCGCAAAGGGCCCAAAATATCTGACTTCCCGTTCTGACATCAACATAAGCTGCAAGTTAGCAATTCGGACCTTGCTTCTTACCATGACGTATTCAGTACTGCTCTGGTGGGTCTCTCAGGTGTTGTTAGATTCTAGGGAAGAATCTTTAGGGGCCCGATTTAAGGCTAATTATTCAAATGAGCTTCTTATCCGACCCACATGGACTGGACAAACAATTGGGTTGCGATGTGCCGCGGCCAGGTAAATTCGCCGCTGTCCCATGAAGAGAGGCGGGTCCACTTTCGACCATCTCCTTCGAGACGTAGACGTGAGGCCCCCAGCTGCAGATTATCGGACGCAACGCCGTATTCTTCTCGGACCCAGGCTGAACCTCGCCTCAGGGGCCACATCCGTCCAAACCTAGCCCAAGTATAAATAATCCCCTTTTCCAAAGAGCATCAACGACTGCATCTTCTCTCAAACACTAGACTCCATTAAAGAACCTAACAATTGTCTTGTACAAAACATCAGTATCGTTAGGCTTCTTTCTAAAGCGAATGGGTATACTCACTGGGCATCTGACACGAGGAATTCTTGAGTAATTCTGCGCCTCTCGTCGTATTGCCCCCAGTAAGCTTTGTGATTTTTCAATGTAATGTGGCCCAGTGATCTCCTTATATTTCAGTAGAAGTTCTTTAGCCAGTTGATCCAAGGTTCTAGAATCCTTAAGAAACACTTCAGCTTTAGATCGACACAACAGGTCAATTATGTCTCATGATTTGAACAAGGTCGGGGATATCTCTTTTTGAAAAAATACCGTTTAAAGAGGCAAAGATCTGGGCGACCCTTATTCGAAGCTATAGCCTGATGCGAACACGCGAAGGCCCAGGTCGTGTAATAGCTCCAACGGTTATTCACTGGATGGTTATGAACACCTATCTCCCATCATCCCAGTATAGCAATGATTTTTCCTGTCATGGCTGGAATCCCGGCGTGCCTAAATCCACAAGACTAAAAGCCAAGACTAGCTTCACAAAACTTTGTTCATATCTTAAACGAAGAGGGCCATCCGGAGCTGCATTCAACGTCAGGGCTAGTCATTGCCAAACGTTCACTCGGCCTTGCATTCGATTGGCTGCAACTGGTCGCCTGTATATAACCCGGACGGGATACCAAATCAGGTCGCGCCCTGCATAAAGGCGGGCTTCAAGTCCCTTTCAGCCGCGCCGATTTGCCAGAGGCACGGGCGTCTGATTATATTTTCGCGCGCGCGAAAAATTAAAAAAGGATCGAGCGCTTCCCTTTATATATGTCAGATTGACAAGGAATTGAGAGCCTTTCAGGGGTTGGCTGCAAAAACATCAAATCCGGTTCCCTGCGGAGCCAGGAAGCATTCTCTTCTTACCTTTCTTATCTTCTCATGTTTTCAGTTCATAGTTTCGTCCAGAATTCAAAAAGTCCCAACTTGTAGTACATTTAGGCATGTATAAAGACTTGCAAGCTGAGAATCCCCTGAAAAGCAGCCAAAAATCTGAAACATCAACAAGCATAATTTGCCTTCAAGTACTGCACATGAAAAGGCTGCAAATACAAAAAAAAAAAATAAATTAATATAAATAGCTTGGATATTTCATATATTCCAGATACCCAATATTCTACACAAATAAAACTATTACCGCCAAGAATAATCACATGCGTCATATTGATTCAACCAACGAGGAAGCATCAATCCAAAGCCCCACATATGTTCCGGGCACAAACGAGTCAATTAGTCAAAGTGCAGAAACCGGAGCTAATCAAGTTCGTCCTGAGTACAACAAAGTGATTGCTTTTGACGAATCAGAGCCTGAGGCGAACAATGGGACTTTTTTTAGCGACAGCGCAGATTGTTTTAGCCACGAGGGAGATTTTGCGGATACAGATGAATCAAACACTTCTGGCCAGATGACAAATGAATCCTTCAGACAGCGAAACGAGCCCGATAAAGCAGTGCTCAATTTTATCCAAAGAATGGAGTATCCAGCAATCTACATTGGTAAGATATCCAGCAGGCAAATGTCCCGCGTAGATTGGAGGAAGATCAAAAGAACTAAAATGACACCACAAGAGAAAGAATTGTTTGACTACGCAAACACCATCTTGCAGTACCCATCCTCCCTTACTAGGGCTCTAACGATAAAGAAGACTTCAAGAACCAAGTTCTGCTCTGCTATTTCTCGTTACCTTCTGTTTTCAGCAAAGAATGAAATAACGCCTGGGCAGCTAACCGTTGACGGAGTTTTTATGGCAGCGTGTATGCGCCACTACAGTGAGGAGAGGGCATTACCTGGCAACACAAGGAATTCGACAAAAGCAATTGAAGGTTTTCAGCGTGGGTTGGCATTCTTCAATCATTGTCTTGCATTGTACAAGTGCAGAAGAAGAAAAGATGCAGTGGAGAGAGCCAATAGAGTTAGTGAGTTGAAAATCATTCCCAACTTACAATACCTTATCGAGTTTTCGAAGGAGCAGAGGCTGACTCTTCATGACATTGCGATGGATATCTTTCCGAATAAGAACAGAGAGGAGT
Source organism: Metschnikowia bowlesiae (assembly GCA_002370295.1). Classification (NCBI taxonomy): domain Eukaryota; kingdom Fungi; phylum Ascomycota; class Pichiomycetes; order Serinales; family Metschnikowiaceae; genus Metschnikowia; species Metschnikowia bowlesiae. The sequence continues at coordinate 114,139 of NLAK01000006.1, read as the reverse complement.
ACACTAATGAAACTTACACAAAAGCAAACTTGAAAGCAATGATGATCAACATGTACAACTTGACTGGCCAAGGGGATGGAAAGAAAAAGGAGATATATTGTGGTATCAACTCAGTGTTGGAGATCTTATTAGGTCATCATCTCTTGTATCGAGGCGACAACAAGAGACTGGCCGAAATTTCAGACATCACCTTTGAAGATTATGATTCAGCACGTGGATCCGTCAAAATTTTAGGATTCCAAACCAAAGCAAACAATGGAGCCAGCAAGCCGCATTCAATGGGTGCATGCCGCAACAAGGATGTCGAAATATGTCTCGTGACTGCAATCGCCATGTCGTTTTGGTATCGCTTTGATTTTGAGGCTGACCATGGAAATCTCTCAGGAGAAAATCGGCCCAACTTTCTAGAGAAACGAAGCTGGTATCCAGTGAAGGTGCTTTTTGCCGACAGTTCAAGCTCGAGACATAACGAAAAAATCAGCGCCAAGCATCAATCTTTGTTAGTGAAGTTATGCATCCAGAGTATTGGTGTCCTCATGACTAAAACAAGTCATCTTGAGAGCCAAGCCGGTGCACGCCGAGCGGACGCAAATATAACGGAGTTGAGTCAAATCAAAAGGGCCGGCAAATGGACAAAAAGTGTTCTTGAAGGGCTGACATCTTATCCTTTGGGGTTCATCTTATTCTCAGGCGGTTTTGCTCCTGACGAGACTTACGATTGTCCTCGAGACATTGATCCTCCCGAGTCGTTGCAGGCCAAGATTTTTCCTTGGCTTGATGCAGCCATTAAACAAGTTGACGCAAGAGACAACACGACTGTATGGGCTCTTAACACCGCAAAAGATCTCGACAAGAATACTGTCGCAGCCAAGTTCTTGCAGATGTTGAAAAGTTTTAGGAAGGTGATTCTCTGGGACTTGACAAATTTGGTTGACCGAGCGCCTCAGAGCATTTTTTCAAAGCATTCCATTACGAGAGATCCAGAATTTATCAGATTCAAAGAGAGGGTACTTAGAAGTCAACAAAAGGGCTTTTCTGAAATTCAAGAAGCTTTGGGCCTTTCTGAAATTCAAGAAGGTTTGGGCCTTTCTGAAGGTATGCAAGAAATGAAAACAGTGGCAAATCTCTTGGCTCCTTCGTTCGGAAAGAAAATCGAGGTGGTTACCCACAGCATAAACCGGATGTACAGCGCCATGGTGGAAGGATTTGAACAAACAAAAAGAAAGCTGGAAGAAGCTGCACTCAGCACCTGGCAGAAACGAGATGGCATGATTGTACAGGAAATAAAAAATGCAGTGGGTGACCAATTGTGGGAGGTTATCAATGACAGGTATCAAAATGATGATGCCCGAGATTATTGTGCAAGAGCAAAGAGTGAACGCATGATAAAACTAATCACATCAACGATTGAGCAGACTCTTGAAATGAAGAGGGCGTTAGAAGTGACTTCAAACAAGATTGATGTGATGTCAAACAATTTTGATAAGTTCATAAGCAACCAGAAGAGTCTCATTGAAGCCACAAATCAGAGCAACCACATGTTATCTATTGTGTGTGATAGGGTAGCTGGACCCAATGGCCACATCATCCCGCCCTTGATTCAAAAAGCCATGGTCTGCGATGGGTCAGCTTCCGGGGTGTCAGAAAGCGATACAACACTCTTTGGTCAATTCAGTGGGCCAGACAATGATTAAGGAGAGGCAGAAACCCAGCACCTAGGCCCAGGCTTAACGGCGCTTTCTGGTGCAGTTCCTTCACTCAGAATGGGGACTGATTCTGATACGGTGATGAAGCTCCTTGATGAGTGGTATGTGCTGAAGCCAGGTAAACCATCGGTGGAGCAGAGAGACCGAATCTATGGTAACTCGTGGAGAGGCGTGTCCTCCATCTACAAAAGAAGAAAGGCTATCATAAACTTCATAAAGCATCACCGACTGTTTTCAACACGGAAAGAAACAAAAGTGACAACCTAAAGAATGATCCCGGTACAGCAGAGAAAGCAGTCGGTTTTGGAGCCTTTGAAAAAACTTTGGGCTGTAGCACGTCGGTGGTGATTCACGGCGGTTGCATGGATGTTTTGAACGGTGGGAAGACAGCGTAGTAGATGACACTGGACGCCACGGCTATTTGCCAGGCGGAAAATCGTGACCATGAGACACATTCTCGTCACCAATTGAGCCCATGCGGAAACGTGTTGGATGTCAGTGGCTTCCCAATGGTTATGGGGGAGAGGGCCATGCATATCAGCGGGGACGTCTTGGATTATGTGGAGGCTGGGGCAAGGAATCATCAACCACTCCCTTTATAAGACTCATTATGGGGATAAGCCTTCTTTAAAGAGCGCCTAGAGCCAGAGGCGCCAGGGACCCAAGACGGGCAGCTCTTATACTCTTTGAGGCGAGTTATGGGGGCAGCCAATTGCAGCCTATCGAATGTACTCTTGGGGCCATTGATACCTGCGAGATTAGCCCGCTTCGGAGGCCACTCCAACTGAGTTATGTCCAGGGATATGAGTGGTTTATGGATTCACGGATTCGCGGATTCACGGATTCACGGATTCACGGATTCACAGATTCACGGATTCACAGATTCACGGATTCACAGATTCACGGATTCACAGATTCACGGATTCACAGATTCACGGATTCACTGGAGAGTATCCCATTTCTCTCATGCTCCCAATGCAGCTTCTCAAGCTTTTCAAACGACTCAGGAATCAAAAGTGAAGCTGGTATTGCTTCCGCCAGCAATATCGGGGAGTCATGGTTGGGAGTTTCCCTGGAAGACGCAGAGTCTCATCTTAACCCGATGGTCATGCCTGCTAGGTCTCTCTGGGGTTGGAGTCGCTTGAAAGGGTCAGGTATAGAGCCATTCTCCCTCGAGAGGTGGAAGTAGCACCAGAAAATGGCATGTCCGTGAAGGATAGTCCATACCCCCAAATTCTTGATATATGGCCTCGTTTCTTTCACGCGAGATCCCACCCCTTTATATAGTTTTGAGGCCGCGCGTTTCATGCCTGAAACATCCGGCCAAGTTACATGAAGCGGAGTGCACATTAGCAATGCGCCTGCCTGCACTAGCCCCCCGGCCTTGAGATGGCCCGAAAAATGAAGCGGTCCACATACCGGCATGCATGAGAGCTGCGAATATAAATACCGCCCGTGTCCCCAGGGGCAGCCCCTGCTATCCATTCTCCAGTTTAACCCGCCCATAGCTCCAAGCCATGTCATTGCTTATCCCCTCCGAGTGCGATTACGAGGATGCCCACGCACAGCCTGATATCGAACAGCTCTACCAGAAAAAGTTGCAGCAAGTGACTGAGCAGGAGGATCTCAAGTGGACGTTTGAAACCGTCCAGGGCTTTTTCAAGCAGTCGGACCCGGCCACCCAAGACCTTCTGTTCAGGTACACCGAAGACCACTTGGGGCGTGTTTTGTCGTGGGATGAGATCCGCCAAAGGTTGCACGACTTGAACTTGGCGGCCGCGGACAACGAGGTGTACAAGCTCGTGTTCTGTGCCAGGCACGGCCAGGGCTACCACAACTACGTGGTTGACAAGTACGGCATCGATGCGTGGAACGAGAAGTGGTACGCTTTGGGCACGGACGGCGACGTGACGTTCGGGCCAGACCCCATGCTCACGGAGTTGGGCATAGCGCAGGCCAAGGAAAACAATGAGGTGTGGCGCAAGGAAATCGAGCTCCATGGCGGGTCCGTGCCTTCCAAATTCTACGTGTCGCCGTTGCAGAGATCGTGCTGGACTTTGAAGTACACTTGGGACGGCTTGAAGCCTGCGTCCACCCGGCCTTTGATCATGGAGTCCATCCGCGAGACCATTGGCAAGAACTTGTGCGATAAGAGATCCTCCAAGTCCGTGATTCAGCAGCGGTTTCCCGACTTTGACATTGAGCCGGGCTTCAGCGAGGATGACCAGTTATTCACGTCCGAGAGGGAGACCAGCGAAGACTTGTGCATCCGGGTGAACCGCTTCTGCCAGGGCTTATTTGAGAAGGACTGGGACGCTTCCAAGAATGCCGTGGCCAAGCAGAGGGCCATTGACGGCTCAATCATCAACACCACCACCCACGCAGGAACAATCCGCTCCTTCATTGTTGTTTTTGGCCACCGCCGCTTCACCATCTCCACCGGGGGCATGGTGCCAATTGTGGTAAAGGCCACCAGGAAGAACTAGGGCGAATGAAGAAAGAACTAGGGCGAATGAAGAAAGAACTAGGCGAATGAACGAAGAACTAGGGCGAATGAACGAAGAAAACATTGGTGCAATCAGCGCCACCCAGGCATTCCGTACATAAAGCCTGTTCTAATGCATACAGGAATATACTTACAAGAGCATTAAAATTATGAAGCAATGGGCCATGAGCCATGAGCATGAAGCAATGAGCAATGAGCAATGAGCCATGAGCCATGAGCCATGAGCCATGAGCCATGAGCATGAAGCAATGAAGCAACTAAACAATTAAACATTAAACAATAAAGCAGTGAAGCAGTGAAGCAGTGGAGCTTTAGCATGGTGACAGGTAAGGTGGAATCAGTTCTTACCTTTGGCCTGGAGCAGGCCGGCATCCGCCTTGAATCACCCAGCTCAGTGAAATATGATCAATTGTCAATTCCAGCAAAGAATAACCCCCGAATGATATCAATTAGTTGAGCTTGGTCTGTTCCACATTCACGTTGGACTTTTCGACGGCTTCTTCCGAAGAAGCATCGTAGTCTTGGCCGTGATGCACGCCAAGCTGGCTCACGTCGTAGCCGTTGGCCTGCAAGTACTCCAAGAAGTCCCTGTCTTCCTTGTTGATGGAGTCTTGGCCAACCGAAGGGCAGAAGAATAACGTCAAGAACGCCGAGAGGAGGCACAAGGCCGACGAGATGTAGAAGGCCGCCTTGATGCCCCTGTCGGAGTCAGCACCGCCTTGCTCGCGCAAGATCACAGGGAAAATATAAGTCCCCACAAAGGCCCCGATCTTCCCCACGGCCGCAGCTATGCCATAGTATTGGCCACGGATGGACGTGGACGAGGTCTTGGAGGCCAAGCACCCCACATTGTTGCCGGCGCCAAACTCGCCCATGGTGATGAAGATCCCGTACACCACCACAAACGCCCCGATGTGGTTCTTCAAGTGCAGGTAGCCTGCGGTCATGCCAAAGCCAATCACGCCCTGGCACACAAGGCCCACGAAAAGCGTCATGCGCGGCCCAATCACATCCGCCACGTACCCTCCAACAAAGGACCCAGGGATGTAGAAGAGGTTGAACACAACATTCCACCCCCATGACCGGTACATGTCGTCGCCCGGGATGATCTGCGTCAAGATGTAGCTGGAGTAGAGCCCAAACGAGTACGCGGAAAAGTCGTAGATGAACCAGATGATCGACACCACCGCGAGCCGGAACCAGTAGAACTTCACCACGAGGCGAAACGGGAACTTCTTGGCCTTGTTCATGCTCATGCGCTCAAAGGCGTCGGAGTTCTTCATCTTGCGGCGCATAAAGAAAAGTGCCAACGGAGGGAACACGCCGAGCGCTAGCGTCAAGCGCCAGATGGGCGTCAAGTGCCGCGGCGTAAAGATCCACAAGAGCACCATGGGCACAAACGCAGACACCACAAACCCAAAGTCGATGGAGAAGTTGGTGAACCAGATGAAGTACCTGTTCCTGTGTCCCGGAGGCAACTGGTTGGCAAACTCGGATGCAATCACCGAGGCCGTGGGGTACTCCGCGCCAATGGCGATGCCCAAGAAGAACCGGAACGTGGCCAACGCGGCAAACATGCCTTCCGGGGTCTTGCCCCATGTGGCCACCGCACAGAGCACCGTGAACAAAATGAGGAGCACGTTGGCCGTGAGCATGCCGCCCTTTCGGGCCACGTTGTCGGAGATGTAGCCGAACCCCAATTGACCCACCACCGTTCCGGCAAATGCAATGGCTGAGATCACCGAGATGGCACTGGAATTGGTGTACCGCTCGCCGTAGAGCGCAGAGAGGCACGTGGTCACGGTGCCGATGGAGTTGTTGACGTATCCGTCCGAGAATAGCCCGGACCCTGAAATGAAGGCGGGCCAGAGGTTTTTGACCGACACCGACTTTGGGCTGCCGTCTTCGTTGGGCTCGCCGTCGTCAACGACTTTCTTGCCGTAATGGAACTCGCCTGGGATTCGCTGGTACCAAAGCGTGAGCGCCTCGTTCATGGAGTGGGGCAAGTCTCTGGAGGCCATGTCTCTTTGTCAGTGGTTTGTGTTTTTGACCGAGCTAGCGGAGACTCGGAAGGAGATTCGGTTGGGACTCGCGAGATTCCGGTGGGACTCGGGAGACTCTGGTGGAATCGGAAGGAGATTCGGGAGGAATCGGGGAGGAGACTCGGGGATTCAGGCTGCTTCCTCGGATTAGGGCAGCTGGCTCGTTTGTAGTGGGCAAACCTTGGGAAGAGATATGCGCGTGCAACTCGAGACCTCCATTGTCACGCGGGGAATCCGCCATTATATAGATCAAAGCGGCGTTGACATATGCAGGGCTTGCATGTGCGCTGGAGCCCTTCGGCTTCGCGTCTGTCCCATTAATTGCGAACATGGGCTCGCCTGGGCTCGTGACTCGCGCGCCGCACAAGACGAACACGTGGGGCTGAGGCTCCATGGCATGTCGTCCATGGTTGTGTCAGAAGCAGCTGGAGGCACTGCTGTTGCAGCACGAATGCAGCACCAATGCATTGCCATTGCAGCTTGAAAGGACCCTCACGTGGGGACTGATTGGCATCTTCTGTGCACACTCGCTCCACCCAATCGCCCTCCTGCACACGGCGGGGGATTCTGATCGGATGACAGCAATAAACGTGCTCCGAGTCCCACGCGGCGCACATACTTTCGAAGACTGACCTGTTTCTTGTGCCTTCCCTTTTGCCTTTTGCATTGCTGACCAAATCATTTCTGCCAATCTCGGTGCAGTCTGCCGCTGTGTTTTCGCTCGAGGGCATAATGAATTGCACGCCCCCCGGAGGTTGCCGAACTAGCGGTTATGCGTGGGCGCCGCCCTGATAAGCTCGGATCCTTTATTGGCCTCGTGGTGCGCTTCTGCACATACATGCAGTACCAAGCGAGCTTAATCATCCTCTAATTCCCTCCTTCCTTTTCGGGCCCCAGTCGGCTTCCTCAACCGGACCAATTTTGATTCGCCCTATGTTTTCACTCTTTGCTCTTTTCCCCTGAAGCCGCCCACTACCTTGCCATCTCTCTTGCTCGTGTCGTACTTTTGCTGTTAGGTGGCCTCGTCAGTCAAGGTGAAAAATTGTCCCATGCTGTCCCTCTGGTGCCTGTGTACACGCCCTCTCTTGCCCTCTCTTATCTCCACTCGATAGCGTACTTCAATTTTTCGCCGGCTTTGAATGGAATCACCTTCACGCCATCCTTGCCAATGATTTGGGGCACATAGTTCTCTCTCTCCACCAAATAAACCCGGTCTTTATTGACAAGTGCCTTTTCAGGCACTTCATAGAATTCAAGCCCATGTTTAGACACGAATTTCTCGAGGTTGTCCAATTTGCCCGCCGATTCAAACACTTCGGCCAAGTACGCAATGGCATGTGATTGTGTGTATACCCCAGCACACACTCCGGAGGGCTTGGCTTTGCTCTCCATTGGATGTGGTGCCGAATCTGATCCAAAAAAGAAGAATGCTTCTCCACCCGTTGCTGCACCCACCAAAGCCCTCATGTCCTCAGGTAATTTGGCAACAGGTTTGCAGAAATTTACTGGGTTTCCTGCCCACGAGTCGATTGTCAACGAGAGGTGGTGAGCAGTGATGGTGGCCGCGACTTTAGACTTTTTGTTTTCGGCATGAATCTCTCGTATGGTTTCAACAGCTTTCTTTGTGGTACAATGCTCCAAGATAATCTTCAAGTTTGGGAAATCTTGGGCTAACTTCTTAAGTGCCGGGAGAAACTTGGGCTCCGCATTCAAAACGTGAATATCCTCGTCTTTGGCTGGCGGCCGCTCGCCATGTAAATTAAGAACCAAATTATTCTTCTCCAACGCCTCGAAAATTGGATAGAATGATGAGAAGTCGTTGGGGTCCACCCCGGCAGCAGAGTTGGTGGTCACTCCTGCTGGGTAGCACTTGACTCCTTGGATGCACCCGAGCTTGGCCGCCTCATGAATCAAGTCAGCCGTCAAGTCTTTACACAAGTAAAAACTCATCAAAAAGGTGGTCTTTGGGGAAAGTTGCTCGAGCTTCTTTTTGTACTCCACCACTCTTTCTATGGTGGTGATGGGAGGGACCAAGTTGGGCATCACATACGCAACGGATACTCCTCCTTCCCTGACGGTGGGCGTGATGAGTTGCATCATTTTCCCATCGCGGAGATGGACATGCATATCAGCGGTGATTCCGAGTTCAATTTCTGTCATTTGGCACGTGTGCTTGTATGGGGATGAGGTTAGGCAGGACGTGATTTCGCTTTGGAAAAAAGGCTGTGCACCGGAAATCTCGTGCGGCTTGACTCGTTCAGTAGATGACTTCAATTCTGCTCGTTTTTGTCCGTATCAAACACTCGATATGATTCTCCATCTTTTCGAATATATATTCCACTAGCAATTATCTCCAAATATTTTTCCGGAATAAAAGTGGCCAACTTCAGTAAAAAATGCAGTATTTGCTGGGGTTCTGGTTGCGCACTCTCGGATGATCCAAGCCAGAGTTTCACAACACCGTAATTTTCTTTTGATCTTAAGCTCAAGCCGATGATCGGTACTATTGTTAGTGGTATTCTCAGGTCTTGCTGCCGATTGTACTCACCGTTTGGGGTTTCCAGCCGGTATAAACCACTATCCATCGAGATGTTGCACAAGGTAGTAAAAAAGGCGGTCTGCTCTGGAGCAGCAACTTTCAACGCCACTTTATCTACCATCTGACCCGGCGTAAGACCTAGCCTTAATACGTTGATATCATAGGGCGCCCGCCATTTAGACCCCCTTAAATTCGCTTCTAGCTGACCCTGTGTTTCAAGAATATCACACAAGCTTCTGGATGCCCCCACCCCCTTCCATACTCCCCACTTGAAATAGAAGGGGCTCTTGTTTTTAAGCTTGCGCAGATATCTTGAGTGTTTGAGTAGCATTCCATTGTCAAAGTTGGTTTCCGCCTCAAACACAAACGGAGACCTGTACAATTCAATGTTGGTTCTTTGTTTGGGTTCACTCCCGGTATTTTGAGCCTTGAAGTCGCTGAATGAAAACCATTCTTTTTTGACCCCTTGCAACTCGTGGCGGCCAACGTGACTCTCCTCTAAACTGACTGCAATTGATTCAGGATATTCGGACAGTCGCGTTTGTTCACTTTGGACGTTGGCAAGAGATAGCTTCAGCATCTTGCTGTGACAGAAAAGGGTCGCTTCCACTAAAGTATTGCGGACAAATTTCTATTAGATATCCTGTAACGGTACAATCAAAAGAGGGATAATAGATTTGTAGTGATGGGTTTGACGATGTGGGTAGCTGCAAAATCACAAAGTGCGAGTCCAAGGAGAACCAACAAATCAATTTAGATAGAGTGAGGTAAATTTAAAAAGACACAATTCAGAAGCGGGAAATTCCACGTTTATATATCCGCTGCTTGCGTACTTGCAGCCACTTTTTCGGTCTGTGGGGTGCGTTTCGGAAATGCAGCAGTCATCCCTTGCTCTTCTGCACGTCAGTTTCATCTTCTCCACAAAGACAAAAGCAGCCAGGGGCCCGCAAGTATAAATAGTTGGACTTCCCCCAGTTTCATTAGTAAAGTAAGGATCTCAGCGAGAGTTTTTTTGGGGCACTTCAATATTTACGATCACGTTTAAGAATACCTAAGGAATACTTGAAGTACAATGCAATAGAATTTTGCACTAAGACAAGCAAGATTAGCCCCCGAAACGTTTGTGTTGGAAAGCTAGATTTATGGATCGAGGTTCGCGGCGCAGTCGCACACTTGTGGAGGCGGTGATATCGGCTGCGCGACCAATCATCTCATCTTAACTACAGCGAATTGTGATCCTCCAACATGAGTTCCATTTTTCTCCCTCATCTCCGCACCGGTTGGCATGTCGATCAGGCCATTTTGTCGGAAGATGAAAGGCTTGTGATTATTCGGTTTGGAATTGATTCCGACCGGCTGTGCATGATCATGGACGAGATTCTCTTTGCGGTGGCTGAGAAAGTCAAGAACTTTGCTGCCATATATCTCTGCGACATTGAAAAGGTTCCCGATTTTATTGACATGTACGAGTTGTACGACCCTTGCACCGTGATGTTTTTCCATAGAAACAAGCATATGATGTGCGATTTTGGCACAGGTAACAACAACAAGTTGAATTTCCTCATTGACAATAAGCAAGAGATGATCGATATCATCGAAACCATTTATAGAGGTGCTACAAAGGGTAAGGGTTTGGTGGTCAGCCCGAAGGATTATAGCTCAGCCCGTTTACGATAGGCGCCCTCGGCTACACTGCATCAAGTTGTTGTCAATTTCAACTTTGCGCAATTTCGGCGTTTCATTGGCTCAACGGCGCCGCTTACCTACACTCAATCAAAGCCCACCTTGTTCATTACTACATGGTAGAACATTACCGGGGCGTCAATCACTCCTGGACTTCATGTTGAGCATAAAAGAAGTTCACTCCCAACAATTGGCTGTCGCCACCGTGCTTCTTGACCCAGTCCCTGACACCCGACCTAGGTGTGCCCGTCCCCCAATTTGGCCTATCCTTGGGGGCCACCAAATTGGCTAGCGGGTCTTGCTTATAGAATAAGAAAACATAGCGATGCTTGCCAGTTTTCTCGGGAGGGGCCGGCCCTTCATAAGGCAAAATGTCCGTGGCCTTTGACAAGTCAAGGATGGTGGACAAGGAGTCTTCTTTGCCATCATTATTGGCATTGAGCTTCAAGTCTGATGCAATCCAGTGGCAATACTCTGACCATTTTGGATTCTTATTGGACGGAGCATCAGGATCGGTCAATACCAACATGAATCGGTCATCCGGGTCGACCTTTAATTCCTGCTCTTGGTTTGGAGAGTTCAACGTGAACTGAACCTTGGGCACGTTTTGGGTGTTTTTGACCTCAAGGGTATTGCCCATAGTGACGTGGTCTTTTGGAGAGTACTCAATGGTGAGTAAACCATGGTTGTCGAACTTGTCGATGACTTCGGGGATGATTTTGTGCTTGTTATAAGCTTCATCTAACAGTTGCGAAATGGTCATTAAATTCATTTTGTGTGGGGAGAAAATACTGGGGAGCGTCCGTTTTATACCAGGTGTTCGTGTGAGGAGTGCCGCAGTTCTACACAGAAAGAACATGTGGGGTGAGAGTTGCTCTGATAATCTGTGCTGATACAGAGGGCAATCGGGAGACTTTTTTCTGCACATAAGCTGCGCCTGTACGCGGAACCCGAGATGCGCCGAGAGTGCGGAGACCGCCACACCGACTGCAAACTGGCCTACTGCACCCCGAGGTGCGAAACCAAAAGCCCCGAAGGGGTGGCGAAAACAAGGGCTACATTCCCGGGTGTGAGCCTTGGAAGGTGGAATGGCATTCACCTTGGGCGTGCCTGAACCAATGTGGAGTTGATGTGGAACGACCTTAAATGGACCTGTGTGAAGTTGATGTGGAAAGACCTTGATTGGACCTGTGTGAAGTTTTTGTGGAGTGGCATCTAGTGGACTTGCACCAATGTGAATTTGATCAGGGATAAACTTGGGTAGGCCTGACCCCGATGTGAATTTGATCTGGAATGACCTTGGGTAGGCCTGACCCCGATGTGAATTTGATCTGGATTGACCTTGAATGGACCTGCGACTGTCACCATATCGCTCGATATCTAGAACCGACGCCGCATGTCTTGGTGCGGGGTCCATACTTGAAAGAATATGGCGTGCATGTTTCAAAAGAGGCTCATTTCTAGCTGCGGCACTAATACTCATTCTCATATGGTTGGTAAGACTCAAAGTAAGCGCCATCTTTTTGGCCTGCGTCCATTGTCTTTCGCAAATTGCTCTCCGACCTACTATCGGGATCCGTTGTGTCATTCGGGTGTTGTCCAAGGTTTTCACTCGCATCAGACATTCTCCGGTGCACTGCGCCCTCCGCAAACGGTAGTTGGTGAGTCTGTTGGGATTCACCGCCGGTGCCGATTTTATCATGCTCAAGCGTATGCGGCTGCCCATGCAGGTGTAGCATTGGCTGTTCCAGCATCGCCAGTGGCCTTGGCCCTTCATGAACCTGGCTTTCCAACAGCCTATCATGTAAGTGATTTTGCAACGGTGATTGCATGGGGTTTTGCATGGGATTCTGCATCTGAGTTTGCACTGAGTGGGGCGTTGAGCTTGGCATGGAATTTAGCATGGGGTTTGGCATGGAACTTGGCATGGAGCTTGGAAGAGAATTTGGAAGAGAATTTGGAAGGGAACTTGGCATGGAACTTGGCATGGTGTTCGGCATGTGATTTGACAACGCATTCGGCATGGAATTCGGCATGGAATTCGGCATGGGTTCAGGCAACGCCGGAGGAAACGAAGAAGGCGCCGCATTGGGCAAGTGGGGGTTTTGCACAGTGTGGATGTTCTGGTCCGAGGCTCCGTGTTGCCCCATACCTTGTCTCATTGAGTGGTGGAGCAGCAGAGGCGAGTACGCCGGGTCCCGGTAGCTTTTCTTGGGCCTCTCTTCTTCGCGAGGAACCACATCAATGAGAAAGTCGAACATGTCGCTCTTGGTCAAGGCCGCGGCAATGTCCGACTTCTGGAGCGTGCGCCGCTTATTCTCCTCCGCGTGGATCCACGCCCTCATGGTCAACTCCGTGATGAACACGTCGCATCCCTTGGCAAAGAGAATGGGCGCCTCGGCACTAATCATGCGAACGTCCTCGTCGGTTTTCATGACTTTTTTGATGCGGGCCAACGGCAACTGGTGGTTTTTGAAATCGTGCTCATCATGCTCGATCAGGTTGATGATATCCTGCCAGTATTGCATCATCATGTCGCGGTTTTTGCCCACGAGGCCCTGGCCAACGTTGTTGAAGACCCCGCCGGGCGTGCCGTGCTCCTGCTGCTGGGCGACGGCGGCGTCGGCGGCGGCCTGGGCTGCTAAAAGCTCCTCGTCGGCCACGATGCCGTGGGAGGGCTCTCCCGGGAGCTGCGCTGGCTCGTGGGCGATGAAATGTTCGCCCTCGACATTCGGGCGGCGCTGGTCCATTTGGATCTCCTCATCGTCGAGGTACGTGTTGTCGTACTCCATGGTTGTGGCTGGGTGAGTAAGGGTGTTGATGCGGGTCCATGGTGTTTGGGCCTCGGGTGCACGGGTGCGCGTGGGACGTCCGGGCCGCCCTCGCGTTCGGGCCACTCACTGATGAGATGCGTTGGAAGTTGCGCTAGAGGGTTGCGGAACAGTACACAGGCACCGGTAAGGCAGAGTATTAGTGAAAAAATGAGTTTGCGTACCCAAGCGGTCTAATGACACTGAAGACGCGGTCAGGTGACACGATAACGAGATTCAGTCAAACAGCTGCACGGGGCGAACGCGCGGGGCAAAAAGACTGCGCAAGCCCGGAATCGAACCGGGGGCCCAACTATGGCAAAGTTGGATTTTACCACTAAACCACTTGCGCATCAGATGAAATTTAATTTTTGGTGACAGCTAGTTTCGAATAATAATTTTGTGATTCAGGTAAGAACCCCACTGAAACCGCGTGGAAATAAGACAATGAAACAACGGTTTAGATGAATTGGTTAAGGTTGAGAAAAGCCACAAGCGCGTGTCGCCCGAGTCACAGTTGTTTATACCATAATTGTCCATCCACGCTATACTTTCCACTCGTGAAACGAGCAACCACTGGTGCTTAAGGATCGGGTTAGAATTCACTCGCATTCCAAGTGAATTTCCCTTCATAAGCGTCCGCTTGGACTAAGGAGGTCCAAGGAATAAACACCCTGGCCCGAGCCACTCCAAACTGCTCAACAGTGTGATGTTTGAGTCCGCTACGGAGACACGGGAGAGCTTAGGTGCAGGCTAGGGTCTTGGGGATGCATGTGTTAAGAATGAATCAGCAACACAGTCTCAGGGCACGTGGCGCAGCTGAAACAGAGGGGGGTGCGGGAAAGTGGTATACCTGGGCCCTTGGAAACTTTCAACGGAAGTGGAAGCTCTCGAATTGGAAACGAAGTCTTGTCAAAAAAAATTCAAGCGGGGATCCTGCCCGTATTGCAACAGTATAGACTGCAACGGACATCAGCGAGATTCGAGTATAGGTGTAGGTACAATTAGAAATGACTCGATTGACCTAGGACCTCAGCTCTATTATTGGAAGGAGCCTGTATGATTCTTTTGATACCCTGTTTCAGAAGACATTCCGTGGGGCATTCCTCTCAACTCCGAAGTGATCCACGGTCTTTTTATGGGACCGGAACATCTCGAGAGGATGCCACGAACCACGCCATGCCTCACAGCATATGTAAAAGATGTTTTCGCCAGTTTGTAAGGAGTTACTTTCCTGAAGATTCATTTTAGCTCTGGTGGTATTAAAGTGTCGCCTCCCTCCTAGGGTACGCCAAATGCTCATGTAAATCGGAGTGGGGGGCGCGCCCTATTTATATGCGGTGGTGGACCACCACCCGCGGAATCCCGTGGAAGCTTCTGTGTGGAGGAAATTGAAACTAACCGCCGTAATCAGCAGCCAGACCGGAATTCACCCCGCGCATTCTCGGTTCTGGCTGTCAACTGCAGGCTTGGCACTTGAGCTATAAAAGCCCACCCTCCCGCACACTCACACAACCTGGCGAGCGGGGCTTTTGGCTGTAAATTCATGAACCCTGCAACATCCGTCCACCCATCTCTTGGCGTGGTGTGTTGGTGCAGGCAAAAGGAAGCAGCCAACGGTTCCACAGGTGCATCCTCCTCCGCAAGTCTCTCTGCAAAGCTTCTCCGCAAGTCTCTCTGCAAGGCTTCTCCGCAAGTCATCCAATGTGCGGTTCAGATTCAGTGTTTGTCTTTTAGGAGTTACTTTAGGGTATGGCACATAATTGCGGGATTCGGTCAAAAAGGTCCGACTTTCCTGAGCCGTGTGAGGAGTTTCGGGACACCGGCAGGTAGCGAGCGGCTCAGAAAAATACGCCTCGATGAGTTCCCGAAATGCTGACCTAGCCTCCGCTTCAAGTGCTGGCGAATCTGCCTCTGACCGCACGTCGCACTCGATTTTGCACCCATGGGGGCACGCACTACCCTGGGTGCAAATTTGGTTGAACAGACCGTTGTACACAGGAACGGCACCATTTGAGAGCTACAAGGGCATAGGGGGAGGATGCTAAATTTGCAACTATTCATTAAGCAGGCTTTGGAATGTAGGCAAAGCTTCATTCAAATTGGCCAATTTCCTGGAATTTCAAAATTGCTTGTGCGCTATACGTGGAGTCGCAGCATCAAGGCCCAAACGGATAGGTAACGAGCGACGGGTCGAATCGAACGTTTTGTCTCAGGATCCCTCTGTTCGAGTCTATGGCTTTTGAATATATGGCTTGTTCAAGTTTTTGGTCGGTTTTTTGGCCATGAATGAGGGCGTGTGACGTTAGACGAGTCGACATCTCATGGTGGCAGAGCCACGCCAGGGCCCGGGCTACCACACATCCAGGCAATCATATTTGACATGAGAATTCAGCACTTGCCACCTTTACTAGAGTTCCATCCGGCATAGAGTGTCGAAAGAAGTCAGCTGAAGACTACCAGGAGCACACCTGGAACCCACGGCCCGTGAGAGAACTCAAAAGCGCATCTTGGTCCTTCAACGGGTCAAGGCCCAGGACAATTCCGTGTTGACAGACATCATTCTGGGCAGAGACCGTTCAGGGCGCTGACGTGCCAAGGACAGCTTCTTGAGGCTCCTGTCATCTTGCACGAGGCCTGCATAGCCAATATAGTTAATGGCTCAGGTTTAGGCCAAAACCAGATCATCAGGGCTGCTGGGTAAGAGCCGCTTCGTTTGGACACGTGGTTGAGGTCAAAGTCATACGAAAACATTGAAATTGGTCATATTTAAACCGGTCAGATGGATAAAAACATTCCCTTCATTTGATCCTTGACTCAATTGACAAGCTCAAAGGGTAAAGTGACTGCAGCAAGGGGTGTTGGTCATGAAGAGAGACCTTCCCCCGTTTTGACCGGAGAAACATACCAGCGGGATCGTCGCTATTCATCCGAATTTTATGTCCTAAAATCGTGACCTAGTATCGCCCCGTACGATATCTTTAAAAGGGTTGCTATGGACTTGGCCTTAAAGGAGATTTAAAAGGATTGATCTTAATGTTCATCGGGAGAATTCAGAAAATCAATGGTTGAATTTTTATACTTCAGTATCTTAGGGATGTGCGGGCGATGGCTAATACTTTTTTCAGCAACTGTGGAAATTTGTGGAGCCACATTTTACTGGTGAACCCGAACAAAAGACCCAATCCCACAGTGGTATTTACGGATGGTTTGGGCCATGGCAGGCCAAAGGACTGTGATGAATCTAAGCGTGCATAGGAGATACTTCGTGGAACACATTACACTAAGGACCAGCCACGTCGGTTTTGCTTTAACGACTCGAAACATATCAGAAGCGGCATAACCTTCGGCAAAGGCCTCGTGTTATAGTGTTGAAATTTGACAAGGTGCACGCAACATGGAACATGACTCATCATCGGAGCCTCAGTGAATCCACAAGCACGAAATTCGGGTGATGTTCAAAACTCAAGCACAGTGCTCCCAAGCGTGCTTCGAGGATTGAGGTCCTGATTCCATCAACAGAAGGAGCTCTTACTCAAAGGTGCTGAAGCAGGACACATATCGAGTGTGTGCTGGGGAAATGGGTGCCCCAAAAAAAAAAAAAAAAAAAGGAGGCCCGGGTCGGTCGTGGCAACCATGCCCCGGCGCGGGGCTGCCAGAAGCCGAGCAAAAAGGTCGTACCCGGACTCGAACCGGGGTCGCTCGGATCAAAGCCGAACATGATAACCACTACAACATACAACCGTTTGGTATGGTGTTGGAAACATTATGCGACCTGGGACGTGATGACTCGATGCATAGGTGACTAACCGCGTCACGCGCGCGCAACGCGCGGCCGCTTACTGTGCAGAAGTTCGCACCTTCGATGCCGGACAACTTGGACCGGACAACATGAACTGGACAACATGAACTGGACAACATGAACTGGACAACATGATATGTGAATGGAAGATATGCAATAGAGGACAATTTATGATGGAAGATTTTCGAATAAGAGCTGGTTGTGCCGTAACAAGTGAAATTAGAAAAGCATGAATCTCGGGCCAATCAAGAGCAAGAGCTCCTTGCCAAGTACATTTATACGTTTGCGACACGATGAGCCACGATCCACATGAAGTGCGCTAAACAATCAGATTTTTATTTGACCCGCGAGTTGATAACCCTCACGAGGTGTCTCTTGTCCGGATGCAAGGTTCCTGGAATTCCACTCGAAAGAGACCAGTACAACTCTGGCATCGGAGCTTCCCAGTCCATGAATCTTGGACAATTGACGCTCAATCGGTGAGACAAGAGCATGAATCTTGGAAAATTGACGCTCAATCGGTGAGACAAGAGCACAAAGCCCGTGGAATAGGAATATTTTCGTGATACCTGTGAATAGGTGCATATTATCTTTCAGGGATTATTTGGATTTCATCCGTGATCCATTATTTACTTACACCCAATATGGGAAGCGCACTACCCATGGATACACAATTGACCTGCGACGTGTGGTTGCAAGGGGAAACCATCGTTACCCCCACCTGGAGATAGGTGTGTCCAATCCCGACCGACTATCTTCGAGACTCAGACGAGATGGTACCAGCTGCACCTTACCCGATGCAGCACCGTGGTTTTACCCAAGTGCAACGTCGTGGTTTTCTTAGATGCAAGACAAATACCATCCTCAAGGCGCCATTTGGTCGGGATAAGCCATATTGGGACTTGTGCTGCCCGAACGTGTATAACCCCCCACTCCGACCAAGTATGGCGCCATCGTGCCCCCACGCTGGCGGAAGTGGTGCAAAAAGGCCCCCACGCTGGCGGAAGTGGTGCAAAAAGGCCCCCACTTCGCGCCAGTTTTTATCTATATAAGTTTGGATGATCCGTTTGTTTTAAGGATCATCAACGAATACACCTTCTCTTAAGTGCTTGACGTTAAAACAACTACAAAAGGATTCAACGCGTAGATTCAAGAAATTGAATGAAATCAAAGATATACTAATTATCAAGATAATACTGCAGCATCTGATTTATTAGGTCACATGGAAAGCCTAGTAATTATTCCCCTCTCTCAGTAATAAATATATGATGTTTGGACCCATTATATCACTTCGGGGATAAGAGATTGGTACCACTGTAGAGGTAGTCATATATATGTAGGACCATTCTTCAACGCACGTCTCTTTTTAAAGCATCCAAAACAATCATCCATAGAAATAATTACCTTCGACATCAGGTGTTTGGAAATTGATCCTTGAAAGCATTAAACTACTAGTATCTAATGCATGAGCCTTAACTTTTTGGTCGCTAATAAACGCCATTTTCTTGTAGGCCGTATGGACAAAGACAATGACGTGTAGCGTGATGATCCATGACACAAGAGAAATTTCTGAGTCATATAGAAAGGTCTGCCACGGCTGCGGCACCGTATTCGGGTCATAGGGCCTTGATCGCGCTAGTCGTGCCGAGTGGTCGACCTGGTAAGCCTCCTCGAGATAAGGGCTTATCGGCTTAGAATTCGGAGGAAAGGAACCAGAACGTTTAGGGCCGAGCCTGGAGGCAAGGTCCGACGTCACACCGCGTCTAGCCGCACATCGCAGGAAAATTGAGCACCGATGGGGGGCACACTACCAGTCTAACAGCAAGAATCATTATTAAGTGATTTAGATAAACCTATGAATTTAATGGGAGTTTATTCAGCATTAGTACATACCAGCTACTGAAAAACCTATATTACCAGTTAGAATTGATAATGTTATTATCCTGTTGGAACAATCTACGGTTCATAAACTAATTTAGATTATGCCTATGAAAGAGGATACAAAATTATTTAGTGCTATATAAACTAAATCATCAGATATATTTTTCAAATCTATCTATCTTCAATATCAATTTATCAGCACATAAGCTAACGCTTTATCACGTTTATGACTCATTAAAGAGCTAAAACAATTTATCAATAATTTAGTAAATCAATTTTAATTTTTTATTATTTAAGATTTAAATTACGAGAATAAATTGAATACTGTGACAAAAGATGATTGTTCATGTTTGATTGGGGCCTCTTGGGCGGTCAACCCCGCACGTGACCAGTCCTCAAACCTTCCAAGGTGGTGCCAGCGGTGCCGAGCCTGTTTCACCTATATAAGTATGCCTCCCTAGAGCTCACCAGAACTCGAAGTAGTTGGTGTTGAGCAAAGTACAAGAAACAAGGACCCATTATCGGACTGCACATTGCTAGCGGCCAAAAGAGTATAAAATCAGGGTTCATCATTATTTCTATTTCTTTCGTTTCTTCATCTCTCTTTATTCAATTTTCTGCCTTTCATACATCGCGACGTTTCCAGATTTACATTTCCCGACATTGCTCCACCATCACTGAAGCAGCAGTGAACGGAGACTTGGCTGCAGGATCAAAATCCGTTGTGAAGTAGGCTCAATCAATTTCGCTGCAGGATCAAAATCCGTTGTGAAGTAGACTCAATCAATTTCGCTGGGGTATGGCGTTGCTGGTCTGTAGTAGATGCGCTTACGTGAAACTTTTGGCCCGCATGTGGTCTAAAAGTCTAAGCTGTTCATCACAGTCTTGCCCGAAACCCACATCTCAAGCCCCAACTTGAAAAGCTGCAATGCATTTGCATGACAATCTTCCGGGGTGTGACAAGCAGGCAAAGACAGTCAGGTCTTCTGGAGCTTCAGAGTGTGGAGGCAGACTGAGAGCGCATAGACACTGGTGCGTAGCCACACGTTCCCGTCCTAAACGGTGTTTGGGCCCCCGGAATAACGTGAAAAAACGTCCATTCAAGAGGGCGAGCCGCGTGCACACTTTACCAGAGTATCAAACATACCCAGGTGACACCCAAGAGGCCTTAGACCAGCTCCGCTGCCAGCTCCGCTGAAGCTGAGGCGGATGGATCTGTTCGGATCAAGAGCCTTTTCTTTATGAAACGCCACTGAAACCAGTCCAGACGCATCGCCCTCCAAACTTGCCCATGCAGAGCCGCATTGGCCTCGGTCCGGTTACGAGCCCGGCATGCTCTATCTTAGTAGACATGTTCCAAGGACCATCAATACACATTCCGAATCTTACAGTCTATTGTGGAACCCGTTTGAACTCTTCCCTTTTTCTCTCAGTTACTTGTTTCCGCCACTTTCTTACCTTCTCGACAAGATAGATAATGACTTTAAGGAGATTCCTCTATGATCCCTACAACTGGATCATTATACAGGAAGACCGGGCTAGCCAAGACGACAATGGGAACTGAGGCGGCCAGAGAAACCACCATGTGCGTCGAGTGCCCACCTCGGGATTGACTCCTCTTTTATGAGGGCAACCAAAAATTCCGCTTGTGCCGCTCTGGTGTATCCACTACGCACGTTATCATCTTCCTTTCATGACCATCGGGGTTTTCTATGCGACGATTTTTTGCTTAAAGATAGTGTGCTTTTGGTGTGGCCCGAATTTGTACCCACAAAGCTCTGAATGGGCGTGGGACCTCGAACTGGGCTTCCTTACCTCCGATTGGGCTTCCTTACCTCCGATTGGTCCTACTTACCTCCGATTGGGCTTCCTTACCTCCAATTGGCACTAATAATTGGCACTAGATCTTATGGGCATACTCTAAAATTTGGTAACAACTCTATTAAGTTATCCGCTGCGTGACCCATCACTTCATTGCATCGAAGCTCGAAATTACACTGCCCTCTTGACGTGTATATCGTATGCTCTGAGAAGATATAGCTACATTTCACGAATCTTTATAAAAACACTGCCTCTAAAAACACTGCCTCTAAAAACACTGCCTTTAAAAACACTGCCTCACGGGGAAAGGAAGCCGGTGGATTCCCAGGATCTTGGAGAGAACGTTCATTGATACTCTCTAAAACGAGCGAAACCGGCAGGTGCTCTGCAGAAAGGGACTTATAATTTATGGGTAGCGCACTACCCATGGAGGGTCTGGCGGAAACAGCCTGCTTCTAGACAAGTAAAATGACATTAAATCTTGTTCATCGTTTCTCACTTCTATTCTATCTCTTGTACCACAAAGTCCCGTAATAGACCGTAGTGACCTACCCTAATCTCTCGTTATGTAGATACTCATTGCAGAGTTCCAGAACCACTGGTATCCATGGGCGGAACACTACCCATGGTGGGTCTGATAGGTTTGGTAGCATTCGTGTGCTGAGGCTAAAGTTCTTTTTCTGAGCAAGCAGAGATGCGAGTTTTTATCACCGGCAAAGAGAACTCACCCTTTATCCGCCTCCGCTTCAAAGGATTTGGACCTCTTTCCACCTCCCCGGTAAAGCTTATGTATCATCCGGACAGGTATAAGCGAAGCAGGATCCGTTTTCTGGATCATCATGGAGTCTAATTTGAGTACTTCGCACCTCACTTCATTGTCTCTGTCACTTCATTGTCTCTGTCACTTCATTGTCTCTGTCACTTCATTGTCTCTGTCAAGTATTCAAGATTTCAATTCAATGTTTGCAGTGTGTTCAGGGCCATCACTTTCCTTCCTTCGTACACGAGAACAGCTGGATACTCCTTTGAGTGAGGAACCATCTGCTAGCATGGAGTATTTGCATCAGACACGTATAGAGCGGGACATCTTTTGCATCGGCCCACGCATCTTGGCTTCATATCCACGCGTCTCCTCGGTCTTGGCCTTCAACAGCCTGGAGGGGAATTTATATGATCCGACATCCGCGAAGAAAAGCAAATCCACGCTCGTCAATGTATCCACAATGTCAAGAAAACTGTCGATATGAACGACAATGGGATTGTCACAGTGGAAGTCATTGCTTCATTTTCAGGACTGACTCTTCTGGTCCATCATTTCACGCAGTAAGTTCCACAATGCATGTACGAGTCAAACAAAGCGTAATTTGACCACTCGCACAACTTGAACTCGATCTAATCAATCAGCTTCGTTCGGATCTGCGTCGACATTTTTGATTCTTTGTAACTTGTATTTCTGCAGTTCCGGTGACACCACGAGATGGATTATCAGGTGGTTGAGCAACTATGGAGCTCGCCTGGATAGTTGACATATGGGATGGCGCTGCCTCGAGGCTTGAATGGGACTGAATGATTTGGGGACAGGAACTTGGGATCTCGGCCACCTTTGCTTGCTGCCTTTGAGCTTCATCCTTGGCGCCGGCTCAATGATGCTTTGTGATGGATCCACCCACGAAACATCTCTTGAAACAAAAGCAGAAACATCACTAGATTCACCATTGAGTAGCCATCACCAGAACCGGCAGTTGTGGGGTAATCATCAGACTTCGGCGGCACCCTCATTGATATTTCATGCCATCAAGGAAGTAATTCCAGGCCATCACAAGTCTCCTAAGCACCAGCCAAATGACGCCATAGCAACTCGTGACTGATTTCTGACTGTTTTCAATCGAGCTTTGACTGAGTACTGACTGAGTTATGAGTTCCGAATTCTGACTGGCATCTGACTGACTTCAGACGTTTAATTGAAGACATTTGACTCGATATGTGTCCCGTGCTATGCGCGGACCAGAGTTCGGTGGCACATGAGCCCAAATCTAGGATGAAGCCGCCTCAAGCCTCCCACTCAGGCAATATCCCTTGAACATGTGTGGCTGGTGCAGTTGCTCCTTTCATGATCCCTGTCTTTGAGCCATTCGGAAGATCCGTTCGAAAAGCCTGATTGCCATGTCCTGGCATTGTTTGTAAACCTGACACCTTCAACTCAGAGGGGTGCCTCTTCAGCATCTAACACCACAGCCTTCCCAAACTTGAATCACCACAAGCAAACAATTTCCGACTTTGCAGCCTGCTTAAAGCTGCCATGAGCTTAGCAACTTGAGGTGAAAGTAATCGCTTCGCGGTGTCACCATCCCCATTGCCAAGGGACTGTAGCGCCAGAAAACGCCCAACACAGCGGCGTATAGAAGCCCGAAAAGCACCCGCCTCAAAAGGCCCGAGGTCTTTCGAGACACCAAGTACTCCACCAAAAATCCCGAGACAAAGATGGCAAAATAGAGCGCAGGTACGTAGTGGTGGAGATAAGTGACGCGGGACATCACAACAAAGGGTAAGTAATGCAACAACCACCCGAGCATAGGGAACACTGCTGCTGCCAACAAGAAGTTCCATTCTTCCAGGAGAATACTGAACGGCTCCACCTGCCGCCTCCACCGGTAAAGAAGAACCAGAAACAAAAACACGGTCACCGGGATGCTCAAAGTAGACAAGTATGTCACGAAAGGGTGGCCTATAAGAAGATAGCGTGGCTCCCCGATGATCCAGCTGCTCATGCGAAGGCCTCGTCTCAATATGGGCCATTCCCACCAGCTGGAAGCCAAATTGTCGAAATGATCCGGATCCGGCACAAGCGCGTTGTTGGAGGCCATCATGCCGTAGTTGAGCAAAATGAATTCCTTCCAGAACTTGGGTTTCGGAGCCACATAAGCTTGCGAAGGCAGTTCAAACTCCGCATTCACATGGTCTTCCACGTTCCACCACGTGCTCTTGTCCAGAGATATGAACAGATGCTTGCAAATCACCTCTCCCTGCTGGAATCCCCACGCAGGGTAGGCGTAGCCCAGGGTGGCCAAGTAGCACCCCAAAACCTTGTGACGGAGCCGGAAATTCGTGGAAATGGGGTGAATTTCTTGAGGATCTTCGTTTTGAAATTCAGCCGATGGCGACTTGTCCTGCTGCTGTACCTCTACCACCCAGTCATCCTTGGCATCATCCACATCCATGCCTCCATAGCATGACACTTCATACAGCGACTTCAGAATGGCCGCTGCAAAGGCATGCAGGTGAAGAAAACACCCTGTTTCCTTATGGTTAAGCCGAATAGTGTCACCGTCCTTAATGAGTGTTTTGTAGTCGAGTATATTGTCTGGGGAGTCCTCGTCGTAGACAAGAGTAGCGAAGCGGTGTTCGTCACGGCCCGTCGCCATATCGAATTCCACCAAGAACTCGTTATTGTTATCTTTGAATCCGTATGTAGTGATCTGCTGTTGGCGCAGGCCCTCGGGGTATAGCAGCGGGTGGGAGTGAAGCAAGTTAGGCGACAATCCCTGAGACCTGAGCGTGACCATGGACCCATAAGCGACGGACCGAGGCCCGTTTTTCAAAGTGTTTCCCTCGAGAGAGGCTTGTAGGAGGGTGGAGATCAGCCCGTCGCCAGGGCCTGACCGCGAGAGCACAAAGAAGTGCACCTTGAAAATGGCCACGTAAAGGAAAATCGGCACCAAAATGAGGCACGTGATGCGGCTAAGCCAGTGGCCTATATAGCGAGACACTGAACCTTGCCGCGCTCTGGTAGAGTCCGAGAGCTGGTACCACTTAACCACCAAGTCGTACAACACGTAAAAACCCACGAGCAACGTGACAAACAAACCCACCCACTTCACCAGGCACACGCAGCCAATGGATACGCCTGTAAGCGTAAGCCACCACAAGCCCTTGGCACTCAACAAGCGGTTCTGCACATTGAGCCGGTGGATCTTCATGAGGCACAAGTAAGTCAGCACCGTGAAAAAAAGGAGCATGGAGTCCAAGAGGATGAACTTCAGAAGCGTGAGTGAAAGCATCTCCAAGGCCACAGCTAGCCCCACGTACACCGCAGAGCTGGTGGAGAAGCCAGCGTCGAGTGCCGTCCAGTACGCCATAGGCGTACACAAGATTCCAAACACACAGTTGAAAATGCGCATTTTGGTGAATTGGTTTCCCTCGGGAAACGGCTTGCCGCTGTCGAATTTGAACTCGCCATCGAACCCCGCTAGGTACCCCGAAAGGCCCACCAACAATTTGCCCAAAGGCGGATGCACGTCGAAGTAGAACTCGTGCTGGATATAGTGGGACCCGAACTTACCGAAATGCGCCTCGTCCCAGATGACTTTCTGGTTGGCGCCAATGCCGTGGAGCCTCACCCAGGCCGCTAAAACCGTGAGCAAAAGCGGGGCTACCCCAATCCTCCACCAGTAGCGCCAGTTTTGCCTGGCCTTGGAGTCAGACAAAGAGAGCGTTTGAGTCAGTTTGACGAGGTCATCAAAGCGTTCATTATCGTCAGCAAATGAGGGGTGCCGCTGCCGGAGCCTAGACTCCAGGCTATAGGGATTGGCGACCAGGCCCTCGTGTGTGATGGGGTGCGGGGCCGCTCCGCTCAGAAACACAAGTTGGCCTTTTTCCATAGGTTTTGGAGTCGAAAGAGGGAGAGGACGGAAATGGGAGAAAGACAAGAGGAAGAAGAATGGTATGGAGAGGTTGTGATAATTAGCATCGCGCCGTGGAACGCGGCCCATCTGCATATAGCGCGGGCCTGCACACAGCCCGGCCTGGCTAACTGGGCAACAGGATTTGCTGGGCCCCCGCACTACGAGGCGCTAAGTAGGTCTTGATTCGAAGAGGCCTTATTCCTTATATTGCGGGTCATTAATATAGGACGTTTTCCACTAGGTAGAGTAGAGAGTATGCACTTGCTTCCATCACATAGGCACACGTATACACCCTCAATAACAACGCCTGATCTAGAGGTATAGTCTAAGGGTATATTCTGGTATAGTCCAGAAGAAGTACCCGCTGTCGTCTAACTGAGAAGAAAGCGTGAGGTCATCTATTGAAAGCAACCCTGATTGCCCAGCACATCATTGAGCACCGCATGGCTTCACTGGTCAAACTTGGCGTACTCGCGGGTCCAGTACTGTCTCAAAGGCTTGTGTTTTTTCCCAATGGCAGCAATGGCGTCGACCTCTTCTGCAGTCAATTGAAAGTCGAAGATATCGGCAAATTGAGCAATTCTCTCCTCGTTGGACGAGGTGGTCACCGGCAAAATGTTGTTCTCGATGACCCAGCGCAATAGCACTTGCGCCTGGGTCTTCTTGTATTTGGCAGCCACGGAATCCAAATAGGTGTTGAGTTCGGCGGAGTTGCCCTTGGAGATGGGTCCCAAGGGCGAGTAAGCTTCCACCAAAATGTCATTTTTCTTGGAGAACTCCACCACGCCCGGGGTCTGGTCCTGCAAAAAGGCATTGAACTCAATTTGGTTGACAGCCGGCTTGATCCGTGCAATCTCCAACACCTTCTTCAAGTCGTCCACAGCGAAATTCGACACGCCAATGGACTTGGCCAAGCCGTCGTCCACCAACTTCTCCAACGAGCGCCACGCCTCTTGCAAGTCGAAGCCGTGGTGGTCTTTGGAGATGAATGGCGAGTGCAACAAGTATAAATCCACGTAGTCCACCTTCAATCTCTCTTGCAAGTGGAACTTCAACGAGTTGTAGGGATCGCCGTGCTTGGAAAGGCTTTCGTGGGTGGAGTCGCCCACTGCGTACTTATCCGTAAGAAAGTACGACGACCGGGGGCGGCCTGCCACTGCAGCGCCAATCTCCGCGTCCGTCTTGTAAACCTCTGCGGCATCAATGTGAGTGAAGCCCAAGTCCAACGCAGCTTTGACGGACTTAACGAGCGATTGATCCACCTGTGCATCCGAGAGCTTGAACCACTTGGTTCCGGCTCCATAAGCAACGGCGGGAATGGTAGCGCCGTTGGCCAACTTGAAATGCTTTCCTACCAACGACATGACGGGGATTGGATCAATTCTATTAAACGGATAACGCTAGTTGGGTAACAGGGATGGTAGCAATGGGTAACAGGTCACGTAATACACACACTGGTCTTCCGTTACTCTGTGAGTGTCTTTGGATAGAAAAAATGAGGAATACGGGAAATCTCAGCCTCTTTATATAGTTGCAACTTCAAAGCATGAAGCGCGGGCCCACCGGAACTAGGCCCGCATCAGGTTGGGGGAGAGCCGCACCGGGTCACGTGCACGCACCCCTTGCTACCGCCACCGGGGCGCAACTTGAGGCCAGCCCCGCCACACTGACTGCCCCTCGCCACAGCGACGGTATACTCAAGACAATTGTAGTATTGAGCGCATATTTCCCAGCCACAGAATGGTTCGGCTCGCAATATGATGTCATTTGCTCCACAGCGAATTAGTCAGCCAATTGGCCAAACCGGATCTCGGTTTGAGGAGTGGTGGATGTTGTTCAACAAGCTGGGCCCATCTGACAAGGTTCAGCTCGACAAGGTTCAGGTCCACAAGGTTCAGCTCGGCAAAGATCAACGCAAAAACTATTCCCCAGACCGCTCACTCAGTATGTTCCATCAATGACCGTTACTGCATAGCCGCCCACCGTGATTCTGTTATCGGTGACCTGCACGGTGACCTGGCCGTTTCGGTTCAATGCAGTGCCCTGTCTCAACTTGAGTTTGCCGGCAAAACCACCAAAGTCCCTGAGAATGGCGCCCGAAGCCCCCGAGCCCGAGCCACACACCGGGTCTTCCTTAATCCCTATGGCCGGAGCAAAGGTCCTGGTTTCGTAGTAGCCGGGTTCGTGGGCGCCGAGCACCTGCACGCCGGCACATTGCAGCGCGGAGGTGAGTCGCTCCACCTCGGGGTAGTCGGGCTCTAGGGCCAAGACGTGGTCAGCAGACTCGAGTTCCACCACGTGCCACACGGGCCCCACCTCGTAGATGGTGGACTTGACGGCGGCCTTGGCTCCTAGCGCAGCCACCACTGCATCCGAGTGCTCCTGCAGAACGGGTCTCTTTTTCACATAAGGCAAGGCAAACAGGATCTCGCCGTCGTCGCTGACACTCAATTCCACGAGCCCGGCACCACATTCCTGGATAACCTTGCCGTTTTTCGGCACAATCAAGCCTTTGTCCAAAAGCGCCTGGCACGTGCCGATGGTCGGGTGGCCCGCAAATGGGAGCTCGGCCTCCAACGAGAAAATTCTTACTTTGTAGTCGGCCTCGGGCACACTTTTCTTGACCACGAACGTGGCTTCCGACAAATTGGTCCACGCAGACATTTGGGCGAGCTGGGCGTCCGATAAATGATCTGCATCCAAAAAAACCGCCACGGGGTTGCCCTTGAACTTTTCTTTGGTGAACACGTCAACCTGCTTGAAATCGGGCATGATTCTTTGGGTTCTCAATCAGCAACAAGTCAGTGACTTTCCCAACAGACATGGGGGGGGGGGGGAGCATGGGTATTTATAGTGGCCCGCTGCGTGAGAAGTCACCCATATTTCCTGCACCCACGCCGTGAGTCAGAGGCTCGCATGCAGGGCACAGGATCCTTATTTCACAGCCATCTTCATTTGGGACCGTGTAATGGAGGGAGGGCATTTTTTGAGATTGTGGCCAAGAATTAATTGGTGAATTTTGATTAAAACCTCATCAAAACCTCATCGGAACCTCATCGGAACCTCATCGGAACCTCATCGGAACCTCATCAGAACCTCATCGGAACCTCATCAGCTCCTCAATAATGCCCAATCAACATCCAGCCATGAATTTCTCAAACATAGTTCATTTTGCATCCAAGAATGTCTAGACAAACCAGATGACCTTGTGAAGTGAAGTCCGATAAAAATTGGATGAGCCATGTAAGCCGCCCTTTGATGGAGCACCCCTGAAAAGCTCAGTCGCCTCCAAAGCACTGAGAAAATGGTAGTTGGGAGTGTTTCAGTAGAAAGCTTGGTGTTGGGATTTCGTTAAAGCCTGAATCAAACGCTTGTTCGAGCGCCTGGTCGAACCACCCGGTCAAGGAATACCCGGTCGAGGAATACCCGGTTGAGGAATACCCGGTTGAGGAATACCCGGTTGAGGAATACCCGGTTGAGGAATACCCGGTTGAGGAATACCCGGTTGAGGAATTTCCAGTCAAGGTCACTTGAAGGAATAGCAGGTCCAAGAGGCCTCAGGTGAGTCCTTCATCTGACCATAGACAACCATACCGGCTCCTTTAAAATGTCTCAAAATGCCAGCGCTTTGGACTCTAAGGGTTGGGGAGCCCGCGGGTGAGGGGGTAAATGCCAATCTAAGTGGAAATTCTTAATCGGTGGGGCATCAAGTGTGGTCAGGTCAGATAACGACAGGGGAAGCCAGACTCACGCTCCGGGCCAGGGCCCGTAACTCCCAGCCGTAGCCCTCAACCAAGACAGTACGCTGTGCGTCTCAATGCAAGTCTGAATTAACCGTTGGCAAGTGCCAGGGGTGCATGCTGAGGCTGGCTAATGAAACAGCAGGTCTTTTGCCCAATGCGTGTTCTGACGTCGGCTCAGCTAGGGACGAGAATCAGCTCCTTCCCGTGCAGGTGCTCTATCACACCAGTTTTCAGGAAGAGAGGCCACCGAGGTGATGCAGAACTAAAAAGGATCAGGTTGAGTCTCTTGGACCGAAACTTCATGATGGATTCAGGCCTTCTTGATAAGGAACACGCAGTACCAGAACCCACTGCGAAGGTGTTGCTTTTCCAAGGTGCTTCTTTTGAAGTATCGGCTCAACTTTGCCCGTTTCTCGACATGTGCAAATTCGTGCTGTTGTCGATATTAAAGGATCACCAGATGTCCTGAAGCATGTGTCCGTGCTATGAATGGCCCTCAGCTTCCCGAAATGTCGCGGAGATGAAGTGGTGCTTCATTAGATGTTGCAGAGTTCAGCCACGACATCCATTGAACGACTATGACGTGAATGACAACTGCAATGGTGAGTAAGTGACCTCCAGGCCAGGCACTTTAAGGTCCACAACTGGGTCGTTCGGGACTGTCGTCACTCATTCCTGCACCTTACACAGTCCGACACGGCAAGCCAACACGGCAAGCCAACACGGCAAGCCAACACGGCAAGCCAACACGGCAAGCGAAAACGAAGCATCTGTTTCCCAGGTCCCATTCGCCGCCATATTGCATACGTGCTGAGTAACTAGACCCTATTGAGGTACCGAGTCAGAGGGACATTTAGACCTGCGTGAGCGGAGGGCATTGGACTGATAATTGATCCAATGGGAATGCAGCTTTGGACCAACTAGTTGATGTTGGGAGCCAGTTGCATGTCCTGGATCACCGCATGGCCCTTTCTGGGAAGGCCAGTCTTTGAGAAAGGTTGGAGCAGCTGTGTACTCAATCCCGTGCTTCATGAAGAATGCAGGATATTTCCCTGTGAATGTGTATCACGTGACTAATCATTCTTTGGAAAAACCATTACAAGCACCAAATTTCACAAGGCCAAAACGGGGGCAACGTTGGTCAGTGTATTGTTGACAATGTTGGCAATGTATGACGCCAGAACGAGTCCGAGGATCAGCAGGTGCTGGTCGCAAGCTGAGCAAGGTTTCCAGGAACAGATATGAGACAGCTGTGTGACAATATGAAACAGCTATGTTAACAATATGAAACAGCTATGTGACAATATGAAGCCGACAGATATGAAGCCTCGAACAGAACAGCTGCATTGGCCAATAACGGGAGAGATGGCACACACTATCAGGCGTGGCAGGTTTTAGCACTGTTTGCAGGCCCTTATTTGCGGATACCGAGGGTTACTGACGTCAGCTCTCGGATGCTGAGCTCTTTTGGGATATCTCCGGCGCGCACGGGCCCGTCCGTTGCTCATCGCCGCGAAGCCGCCTCAGCCGTTTGCATCGGTAAGCTTCCGCATTGGGGCCCATGTCCGACCCCCGTTTGGCGCGGCGCACCGAATTACCAATCCCCTGCTTACGAGCCGGGCCAGTCCTCACCACCATAAATAGCACGCCTTTCCCGCGCAGTTGATCTCGTCATCTTTGCCTCCAAAACAACTTCATCCATTTTCAGTTTCATTGCCACCCTCTTGAAACTGCTGCAATAGTCCGGACTGTCATTGCTTTTAGACCCGTTGGCTCATTGCTACCGTTTCTTGACTCCTTGACTCATTGCTCATTGACTCATTGCTCCGTGACTTCTTCACTCATTGCTCCTTGACCCCTTGACTGTTTGGCCAGAGCCATTCCACTCAATTCCAATGTCAGAAAACGCGGCAGTTCACAAAGTTTCGTCGTCAACGCTGGATATCGATTCCGGGCTGGTGCAGAACTTCCATGGCGCCCCAGAACAACTCTCGCCCGAAAATGGCGCCGAGTCGCTTCCCGCCGACTACAACCGTGAACCACTCAGCCGGTCGCAGTCCGTGGTGCAGCGGATGCAGACCAGCTACTCGTTCTTCAGCGAAAAGTTAAAGAGCCAGAGAAAGTCCTTGCTCTATCAGACCATCCAGAACTACACCGTGATTGGCGTGCTCGTGTTGGCAATCTTCTCCATCTACTGGGGCTCCAACTTCCAGAGAAGCACGCGGTACAAAGACCTCCGGATGCTCGTGGTGATTGACGATGACCAAGTGGTCAATGGCACGCAACCTGCCATTGGCGATGCTATGCGTGAGTTCCTATCGTCACCCAAGGCCTTGGCCTATGGCGGGTGGGAGATCCAGGACATGAGCGAGTTCCGGCAGTTGGCTGCGTCGCATGGCCACGACGTGGAGGCTGAGATCATAAGACAGATCCACCACCAGCGCTACTGGCTGTCCATCTACGTTAAGGCCAATGCCACCTACAACCTCAAGCAGGCCATCATCAACGGCGACACCAGCTACAACGTGTCGTACAACAGCATGTTGTCGTACTACGAGACGGGAAGAGACCTCATGGCCATGAACACGTATGTGACGCTCAATGTGCAGAAAATCAACTCCGAGTTCTTGCGCAAGCAGCACAACATCTCCGAGGTAATGTTCCGCGACGAAGACGTCGGCCTGATCTTCACCAACATCCGCTCCGTGCAGGTGGCCTCCACGCCGTTGGACATGACCTTCATTGACATGAGGCCCGTCACAAACTCTGTGTTGGTAGCGCCCTCGCAGGTTGGCTTCATCTACATGATCATCGTGACCTTCTTCGCATTCAACTTCTTCTCCGACGTGCACAAGGGCGTGGCTGCTCTGGGGGTCAAGCAAACGCAATTGGTTCTTTACCGTGTGTTGTCGGCAGTTGTGGGCTTCTTCTTCATCAGCTTTTTCTTTTCCTTGGTGACGCTAGCATTCCAGGTCGACTTCACCGCGGCATTTGGAAAGTCCGGCTGGCTCGTGTACTGGTCGACCAACTTCTTGACCATGTGGGCCGTGGGTGCCATGAACGAAGCAATGGCCATGGTAT
Source organism: Metschnikowia bowlesiae (assembly GCA_002370295.1). Taxonomy (NCBI): domain Eukaryota; kingdom Fungi; phylum Ascomycota; class Pichiomycetes; order Serinales; family Metschnikowiaceae; genus Metschnikowia; species Metschnikowia bowlesiae. Next base: position 81,843 of record NLAK01000006.1, on the reverse strand, counting down.
GCATCATGTTGTACCCGCCATTGGTGGGTTTCTGGATGCTTTTCTGGGTCATCCTCAACATCTCGGCCACCTTTGCCCCAATTGCCTTGACTCCCCACTTCTACCGTTATACGTACGCCATGCCCATCCACGCGGCGTACGAGATCACCAAGGTGGTGTTGTTCGACACATACAAGGGCGCCATGGGCAGAAACTATGCGATTTTGATCATCTGGATCGTCATTGCAACGGCGGCGTTGGTCTTTTCCTTCATCGCCTTCATGAGGGTCATGGGCCAGCGCGCCAAGGCTGAGAGAGCCAAGATCGAGAGCGAAATCATTGCCAAACACACCAAAGAGCTGGGTGACCAAATTCAATTCGACTAGGGTCTTTGAGGGATTTACATTGCCGGGCCTAGAGCAGCCGGAAGTGCAAACACCATTATTTCCATGACTAGGAGCAGTCCCGAGGTCCCGTCATAAGGCCCCTCTAGAATGTTGTGGCCGGTGCGCCCATGGGCCAGCACAATCATTTGCGGTGATTTGAAATCGGTTGAACTCGACTTCATTATTCTTGGTCCCCTTTGCTTTTTGCCAAGTTCAAAATACCCATTCCTCTCGAAGGACCCATCACTTCAACCCCAACCAGCATTACCATCATGGAAGATCCGCATCGCGTGGGCTCGAGGTGGCCCTTGCCATTTTTATTTAATTTCCTGCTTCTCCAATGAAGCTATTTTACCTATTTCTTCACGTTGATCCAAATCGATACTTTTGACACCATGAACTTCGGCTGAAGATCGGGACTTTATGTTCGACTAAGCTATCTTGTATCATTTATGTTTTGTAGATCACCGTTGTCTTAATCTAGTCTAAAAGACATTGTCATTGAGTCGGTTTCAGTAGTTTCAATCTCATTAGACTAATCGCATTGTCTGAGTCATGCCTTGGTCTCTGTACTCTTTTAGTCTCTCATTTCCGTATCTATGAAACGAGTCTTCGGTCATTAGTCTCTGGTCTCCGGTCCCTGATCTCCTGATCCCTTCCTGATCTCCTGGTCTCTTCCAGATCTCAGTAAACTTCCGTACCTCTTTTTTCCCCGTGCAACTCTTACCTCTTGACCAATCTCTGCACACGCACAGAAAAGGACGGCCAACACTGCACAACCCCCGGACTGCACCACATGCGTAGCCATGGCCCGGAGCTCTAGTGGCGGTGCTCGGCCCTCCGAAACATGCCCGAGAGTCAGACATTCACCTGTAGAAGAGGTCGCAACACCGGCAGGAGTAGCGCCCCTTTCTTTTGCAGCCCTTATCTTTGAGAACCCTTAACCAATCAGAAAGCGCGCAAGCGCAGTACATGCAGTCACACCGTCAACATGCAGTCACACCGTCAACATGCAGTCACACCGTTAACATGCAGTCACACCGTCAACATCCTGCCAAGAGGAACGTCGCCCGCCCCGGCCAAGCCCCGGCTAGTGACTTTGACTTTGGAACTTTTTATTATCGAATTTCCAGAGGCTTTTGAAGGCAGGTCGTGGCCGAACCGATGCGGTCGAGTTCGGCTCGGCAACGGATTTAGCATCCTGCTCGCGTAGCCTCTGGAGCCGCACCTATCTGAGTCCACCAAGCGTTCCAAGTTGCACACATGATTTTTTTCCATCCCAGACATTTGGGCCAATGTGTCAACAGGAGCGCCGAGACAGGGCTGACATTATCTAGGTTGCTTCCTGCCCCACCTAAAACATGTCGCTCGGTCAAGTGTCCTTTGGTCAAGAGTCCTTTGGTCAAGAGTCACGTGGTCAAGAGTCACGTGGTCAAAAGTCACGTGGGCAACATTCACTTGGTCCAAAGTCACGTGGTCAAAAGTCACGTGGGCAACATTCACTTGGTCCAAAGTCACTTGGTCAACATGTCACGGAGTCAGGACCCGTGCTTGTTGGGTGTGGTGGAACCAGCCTGCCAAATGATTCAAAGAGATCACACTCACTATGGGCGCTCAACCTTCAGTGTGGAACCCGGGGCGGTTTCCCTTCTGTCATCAGCCTGGAGCCTCTGATTGGACACTTTTGGCGTACTTGGAACTCTGCCATCAAATCTGACACTGCTCACTGCGACTTGGAACCTGCTGATGAAGGAATATCATGGGGAGGGGGGGGAGCGTAGTATGACAAGAGGCCTAGGAGGGAGTACTGTCAATAGATGCTGTGCAGACCATAAATACTAACAAACGGTGCATTACGGAAACAAGACATTGATGGATGTTGCAACCTTCTTGGAGAGGATGGTCTTGATGATGATTGCTGGAAAAGCGGGATGGAGACTCTCCCGAGACTGATCTGAGACTAATCCGAGACTCACCCGAGACTAATCCGAGACTCACCCGAGACTCACCCGAGACTCACCCGAGTCTCACCCGAGTCTCACCCGAGACGGCCATGGCCGTCCAATGGCCAAACAAAAAGCTCCTTCCAAGCGTTCGATGCCAAAGAGACATGCGTTCAGTTCAACGAAGAAAATCCCAATGAAAGCAATACGTTCGTCCCATCGCCCACACGTGCATTTAAAACCCTGGCAGCCCAGCTTCTATACAGAGTACACTGTACATAAGAGGATCGTACATTAGACTTACATAACACTACTGTACATTCTCATAACGCGGAACCTCTTCCTTGAAAAGGCGGCCTGCATAAAGCCACTGTAGTGCATGCCGAGTAGTGTCAAACCCAAAGTCGCGTTCTTTACCAGACGCTGTTGAACGCCCGCACAATCTGAAAAAGTGTCGTCATACGTTTCATCTAGTGTGGGGTAGTGCATGCATTGCCCGGTATTATAGGACCTCGCTATATGACCGTTCATCTTTGGTCCGTTCGAATATGGGCGGCATTCCCCACTTGTATGTTTGCGGGCGCGTGTCTGCCGCCTTGAGCTCGTACATCAGGTATAAACTTGCAATACACACTCCCTGCATCCAGTCCTGTATATACGCCTGCACACCTTTCTGCACCCGTCCTAGTTCTGGCAGCGCATATCCCAAAAGGTGGGAGTGTTGCTCCAGTGCTGGCGACTTTTATCGAAAGGCCAAAGTGGGCCATGCGTCATTTCACCAGCAGATCCCGACCCGTACATTCCTTCCCGTAGGAACTGCACGTGCCCACACGGAGAACCCGTACATTCCTCCTTTTCGCAGCAAGCTCGGTCCCTGGGAAGTTCACCTATGACGCAAACGGCTTGAGACAGCCCGTTAAAGCCTTCATTTAAGACATTCATGCTTTAGCACCAACCGTATCCTCTTGAGCACATCTATTAGTCTGCAGATAGACTAGCTCCTCCGCCAAAGAGGCAAGTGTGCAGGACGAGGGTTTCAAGATGATCCACTTTATTATACCGTGGAAATGTCCTTGGTTATTTCCATTAAAAAGCTTTTCCACCTCCATCTGATAAAACCGTCATTATTCATGAAAGCCGCAAGGAAAATCCTAAAGGTCTTAGCATTGTCGATGCCTGCAACCTTTTTGGAGTCCTTTGCCACAAGGGGTACTTCCATTGGGACAACTTAGGCTGGCATTTTGACAAACTAGGCTGAATTTTGACAAACTAGGCTGAATTTTGACAACCTAGGCTGAATTTTGACAAACTAGGCTGCATTTTGACAAACTAGGCTGAATTTTGACAAACTAGGCTGAATTTTGACAAACTAGGCTGCATTTTGATAAAATACATTTGCCGCTGCCTGACTCGGGAAGCCCAACCATCCCATAGGGTCACGAACGCACACCCAACAGAGAACGTCCCGCTTCCTCGTTCAATCCCATTGCAAAGCGATACATGTGGCTATCACGAAAGGGGGATCATTTAACCCTGCCTGGCCGCTTGTGGAGTACACACACAACCTCTTGGGAAACGGACACGGAGCAGGAGTTTGAGCCCCGGGGGCGCGCGGAGCTTCGCGCGGGTTGCGCATCACGTGCGCGCTTATATGCCGGATGTTGACATAACACGGGTGGTTTTTCTCCTGGCTTCTTCTCATCAACTGCACCAAGGAGTCATCGTGGGTCGTCACCGAGAAGCCCGCCTACTATCAACCGCCAACCCTTTGTGGTTTTTCCAAGCATCCGCCTCCTCGAGCAGATCCAGGCTTTCGATCCCGCTCCGACCTGGACTAGGCTCCCACTCGCCCTTGAACCCTAGAATTCTGAAACACCTGGATCCCTGAAACACCTGGATCCCTAAAACACCTGGATCCCTGAAACAACTGGATCTCTGAAACATCTTGGAACATAACAGCTCATTCTGAAACATCTTGAAGCACTGAAACTAGGGCATCTACTGAATCAACCCTACTAAACACTGTCTGCCTAAGCACCCGAACCCTTAAATACCCTTCAGCCCCATTACATCCACGCGTGGCTAACTTAACATGTCTCAGCAGCCCAAAAAGGATGATATCCGGGGCCAGCTTTCCGACATCCAGAAGCGACTCTTCAAGAATCGACCCAAGTCCGAAGGCCCCGGGCTCCCCGTGGCACCGCCACCCTCGAATCTCTCTGTTTTGAGGAGAAATGCCAACTCCTCCCAGAACCCCCAGCCGACGAGTGCGCCGCCCCCACAGACGTCCCCCAAAGTCCCCCATCCAAACCCCCAGTTGCGGCCGGAATCCAAGGGCCACGATATGGATTTCGTGGTGGGGCTCAGTGAAAACCTCCTCAGCGAGTGTCGGCGGCTTACTGCAGAAAACCACACCATCAAGTCCAAAATGAAGACCCAGTTGGACGAGATCTCGAACTACAAGGCGCAGGTCATGCAGCTATCAAAAACCAGACTGTTGGCTGCAAGCAACGAGTCAGATTTGAAGGACAAGAACTGGGACTTGGAGACCACTGTGTCCAACTTGACCGAGGACTTGGAGTCCTTGCGCGTGGCCAATGAAAAGTTGGTCAAGTCTCACAACGAGACCATGATTCGCCTCAGCGGCTTGCAGCGCGACAACGACGAGTACCAATTGAAGGCGCTGACAATGGCCGTGGAGTGGGCCAAGACCCAGGACCTGCTTAAAAAAGAAAACGCCGATTTGCATGCTCGTATCGAGGAGTTGAATGACGAAAACGACGACTTGCACATGAAAGTCTCCGAGTTTAAGGAGTTGGGCGCCGGCACCGCCACCCTGAGTGCCTTGGCGGGCCCTGACTTCGACTTTGTCGATGTTTCCAAGGCTTACGCCGACTCGATTCAGGAGCAGGATGATGGAATCTTGAACTTGGACGAGATCCTTAAGGACTCGGATAATATCTTGAACCGCCAGCATGACCCGAGAAGCTCGGATTTGGAGATCGAAACCGTGAAGGCCAACTTGGCCCACTCGAACCACACCATTTCTCGACTTAGAGCGGCTCTTGTTAAGCTCAGTTCGTCCACAGCACCCTCGTCCAAGAATACCCCCAAGGCTTCCAAGGTGTTGGGCCGAGATTTGGCACAAAAACTGGCAAAAAAGCCCCAGGTACACACTCCCGCCAAAAAGGGCTCGAAGTTCATTTTGCTCAACGACTCCGAGCATGAATCGAACGATGGAAGTCCTTGGCCCAAAGATGACAATTGGGAGGACTTTATTGGCCAGGATTCCCACACCCCTTCCAAGCCTTCTCGAAACTTGGCCCAGTCTGACTCTGATTCTGGGTCCGACCCCGCCCCATTCCAAAATCCCCTCCAGCGCACAAACTCTTACCTTCAAGATTCCGATAGTTCCGAGCTGGACTTTGAGCCCCCTAAAAAGTCCTTCAACCAACGCGTTCTTGCCCTGGAGTTGTCCGCTGCCAATCTCACCATTACCGAAGAACACGTGCAGAAGTTTGCAGCGGACCACAACTTGGTGTTGGTATCGCTGGAAAACTACGCCAAGCTTGAGTATAATGATATTTCCGATATGAGCATCGATCGGATCTCCACGGCTCTCGATTCGAAGGGTTACCTTGTTTTGAGTAAATCCGAGCATGACGAGCTTGTGGACGAGCAGGAAATGAAGAAGAGACTCATGGCAAAGGGCTTGGTCTTCATTCCGGGTGAGGAGTTGGAGGGCATGAAAAGCACCATTTCCAAGTATCATGACCCGGACTTCTCGTACCTTTCTGAAAAATTGAGTGTGTCTGGCTACGAGCCTGTGGACTCCGAGCATTTGGCCAGTCTCAAGAAAAACGAGTCTCTTTTGGAAAACCCCTCTGAGTCTTTCTTGTTGTCGAAATGCAAAGCTATCAACCGCCGGCCTGTTCCTTTCGAAGAATACGAACACCTCAAATCGGTGGAAACTGACCATGAACAGCCTCTGAAGGACTACCTTCGCGTAAAATCCGAGGAAGTCGGCCTCAAGATCTTGTCTGCCAAGGAATACGAAGAATTGGAGAAAATGGCTTCGCCCCTGGTAGACCAAGTTCGGAAGAACGCGGAGGCCAAAGGCTTTGTCTTGATGTCCAAGAAAGAGTTTAAATCCTTGACGAATCCTGCTTTCGAAGACCTTTCCAGCCAAGCAGAGAAGCAAGGCTATGTGGTGTTGGAGAAGAGTGCTTATGAGAAGTTCAAGAATCCCTCTTTGGAGGGCCTCAAGCAAGATGCCTCCAAGCTTGATGCGGTCATTATATCCCATCAAGAGCACAAGGCTTTGACCGAACCGTCGGTGGAATCGTTAGGTCTGCACGCGGAGAAGTTGGGCCACGCTGTTATCCCGCAACAAAAGATCGAAGAGCTTCAAAATCCATCTCTTGAAACGATTCAAGAAAAAGCTGTGGGTTACAAGTTGTTGAAAAACGAAGAATACGAGGTTCTTCTGAAACATGCCCACGAGCCATCGTTAGCCCTCGTGCAGAAACACGCAGAGAGACATGATCTTGTGACCTTGGCGTCTGCGGAATACACTGATCTCTTCAGGCAAGCCAATGAGCCTCCACATGCACATTTGGTCGAAAAAGCCCACGAAAAAGGTTTTGACTTGGTAAAGACAAAGGAGTACGAGATGCTCAAATGTTTAGTGGAAGACCCAGATCGGGAGTTTTTAGCGGAAAAAGCCAAGCAAAAGGGTCTTGATGTGGTCGAGACTGAGGAATACAGCAAACTCAGAGATACGGTTGATAAGCCTGGAATTGACTTCCTCAAGGAGAAAGCGAAATCTTTCCAATCCAAGGTAATTGCTCTGACTGAGTGGAACGATTTGCTCAACAAAACCAAGGTTTCAAAGGAGGAGGCTGCAGAATGGAAGAAGCAAGCCGACGAACTCGAACACAAGTTGCGTGACATGCTCGAAGAGTCCGACAAGATTCAGGAAGTCCACAGTGAGAAGGAGACGGGCTTGAGAGCCGAAATTGAAAACTTGAGCGGAGAAGTGACTGCCTTGGGCACTGAGATTTCTTCCTTGAAGCAGAACAATAAGATCCTGGAGGAAGAAATTGCTAAGTTGAGTTCGGAGTTGGAAAATCCTAGCGAAGAATACCTTAGGAATCAGTCACGTTCCATTGACCATTTGCTTGTGAAGCAGGCTGAGTTCGAAACCCTCAAGAAGTTGGAAGACCCGGATATCTCGTATCTCTCCGAAAAGGCACATGGTCTAGGGTTCGAGACCATTCTGAAGGACGAGCTCAAGTCGTTAAAGAAACCGTCTCTTGAGCAAATCCACGAGCATGCCTTACTCCACGAGCAAAAGGTTGTTCCAAATGCGGATTTGCGAGAGTTGACCAGGAAAGCCAACGAGCCAACGAAGGAAGAACTCGCCAAGGACGCGCGTCTGCACAAGGCATTGTTAGTGGACGAAGAAGAGTATGCTAAGCTTGAGAAAATGGCCAAAGAGCCCAATATGGAAACCATAAACCGGGTCTTAGAAGCTTCGGGATCCACCGCCATCAAGAGCGAACAAAAGTCGTTCCTCGAAGGACTCGCTCACAATCCAGACATCAGCCATATCAGCCAGAAAGCTGCCCTGCTTGAAATGAAGGTGCTACCACAGGAGGAGTATAACGGCATGGTGGAGTGCATCAAAGCCCCTACCTTGGCGTACTTGGAAGAAAAAGCACGGGCCCAGAGTCACGAGCTTGTGGATGCCACGAAGTTCCTGGAGTTGAAGAGACTCGCCGAAAGTCCTTCTTCCAAAGAGATCGAGGCGCATGCAAAGCGCTTGGAACTCTGTACTCTCGCTATGGAAGAGTACTTGGATCTCAAGGCTCGCGCAGACAACCCATCAGTTGACCATCTCAAGGAGAAAGCAGAAGCTAGAGCGTGCCTGGTCATCGAGAACAAGATTCTCGATTCCATCACTTTTGCAGTGGAGTGTGCTCAAAAGCACGGGTGGGTCACGCTTGAGTCCAAGACATATGATGATTTGGTTCACGCGTCAAAGAATCCCTCTGCAGAAGTCATCAAGTCCAATTCCAAGACCTTCGGCTTGGTTTCTGTACCAGAACAGGAGTACGCCGAACTTGTGGAGAAACTTGAGAATCCTTCACAGGGATTCCTAGACGCAAAAGCGGAAGGCTTCGGCTTGGTGATTGTTGAAAAAGCCACGCTTGGCGAGCTCAAGAGAAAAGCGGCCAGTCCGACACTCGATGAGGTCAAATCCTACTGCAAAGACTTGGGCCAGGAAGCTGTTCCAGCTGGAACTTGTGAAAACATGAAAGACGAGATTCTTTCCTTGAAGGAACTCGTCAGCGAGAAGGAAACGCTCTTGCAGTCCGAAGACTATGTGAAGGAGCATGCCAACAAAATGGGCTACACCTTGGTGGGGCTTCAAGCCTTGCATAAGCTTCAAAACCCCGACATTGGCCAGGTGTCGGATATGGCCCGCAGATTGAAGCACAAAACCCTTCCGCAAAAGGACTACGAAGAGCTCCACAGGATCTCCCACAACCCGAGTTTGCAAGAGGTTTCGTGTTTTGCTGCTCAACACAACAGTCTTGTCGTGGATAAGCCAGAGCTCGAAAGGCTCCAGCAAAACGCCGATCACCCCGACCTTTCTCATCTCCAGAAACACGCCGACATTCACAGGCACGTTTTGGTGGATGAGAGCGAGTACGCCGAAACTTTGAAGCAAGCTACGAGCCCCTCGCTAAAGCACGCAAAACAAGCGGCCAAGGCTCTTGGACACGTCATGGTGCCCGAGCAGGAGTACGAGGTTTTGGCCAGGTTGGCCAATGAGCCTGCCATCGAAGACGTGGCCAAATCCGCTGCAAGGCACAATCATAGTGTCATTCCCAAAGACAAACACCAGAAGCTCCTTCTTCTAGCATACAAACCCGAGCTTGCTCACATAGTGGAGGCCGCCAAGAAGCATGGCCACGTGGTGGTGCCAGAAGCAGATTATGAGCGTCTCAGCAAGCCATCTTTGGAGCACCTTGTGAAGGAAGCAGAGAAGCATGATCATTTGGTGATCCCACGGGAAGAATTTCAGGCCATTTCCACCCGGGCACATGCCCCATCAATTCTGGACATCAAAGTGCACGCGGAGAAGATGAGCCATGAGGTCATCGACACGAAAGAAGCCCAGCGTCTCAGAGAGCTTGCAGAAAGACCCTCGCTTGAGCATTTGACCGCAAAGGCCGAGGGCCTCGACCACTCCGTTTTGCCCCTGCAGGAGTTGGCTTCCATGAAGAAGCAGATCGAAGACCCCGGGTTGAGTGTCATTAAAGATTTGGCCGCGAGACACCAGGCCGTGGTGCTTCCCGAACGCGAATTGGCTGATTTGAAGAAGCTGGTGGAGTCGCCTGAACTCGACTATCTCCAGACAAAAGCACGGGCTCATCAGTGCAGCGTGGTCCCCGAGTCGGAACTTTCCAATTTGAGGCAAATCGTGGACAGTCCCGCGGAAAGCCACGTGAGAAAGCATGCCAAAGCTTTGGGTTTGGTGACGTTGTCGGAGGCAAGCCATAGCGAGCTCAAGAAGTTGGCGCATGCTCCCGAATTGGAGCACATCCAGACCCACAACGAGCGCTTGGGACTCGTGAGCGTTGCCAGCGACGAATTCTTCGGCATGAAGAGGTCGATGGAAAGTCCGTCACTCGACTATTTGAAGGAGAAGATTTCGTCGCAAGGGTACGTTGCAGTGCCCAGCCAAGACTTTGAAAAGCACCTCGAAGATAAGGAAAAGATCAAGAATATGAAGCTTATCACTCATGGCGAGTACGACCAATTGAAGAGCGTGTTCAATCTGCCCTCTTTGGCATTTTTGGAGGACAAGGCCAAGGCCCTCGAGCGTGTGGTCATTGAAGAGCTGAAGTTGCAGGATATGAAGGCCCAACTAGAGAAGCCAGCAGTAGAGTTTTTGGCTCACAAAGCGGACATGTTGGGCAAGGCATTGATTGACCAGAAAGAGCTCGAATCGATGCAAGAAAGCTTCCGGGCCCCCAGCGAAGCGTTCCTAGCGGAAAAGGCCAAGGTGATGAACATGACGCTCTTGCCGATCTCGGAGCACGCCAGCCTTACCAAGCGTTTGCAGAGTCCCTCTTTGCAATATCTTTCCGAGCATTCCGAGAGTCAAGGGTACAAGGTCATCTCGGGCCCGGAGTTGGCCAAGCTCCAGCAAATATTCCAGGCTCCCAGCCTTGAATTCCTCCAAGATCACGCCAAAACTCGCGACTTGGAGTTGGTGCCTGCCAGCGAGTTGGTTCACTTGAACCTGATCAAGAAAAGCTACTCAAGCCCAACGTTGGAGTACTTGCAGAAGTGTGCCGCCTCCCAGAATCACCAAGTTGTGTCAGAAGATTTATTTCGGGAGTTGCACAAGGCGCGGGACATGTGCGAGAGTCCTACTATAGAGTTCTTGGAGAGGCATGCCAGATCCAAGCAAAGAAGACTCGTGGAATTCCGGAGGCTCGAGGAGTTGAGCGAGGTCGAGGCCTCCCACAAAAATCCCTCCATCTCTTACTTGGAGACCATGGCGCTGAACAACAACCGGACGATGGTCATCACGCAGGAGTTCCAAGAGCTTCAGAGCCCTTCACTAGAGACTTTGAAGTTGCGAGCATTGGACCTTGGCCACGTGCTTTTATCCGAGAGCCGGCACGGGGATTTGGAGGCGTTGGAGAGAAGCTACCGTGTGCCATCCTTGGAGTACCTCCACGAGAAGGCGTCGCAGCACAAGCACGTGATTGTTCCCGAAGTACAGTTCGAGAGTACCAGCAAGCATCTAGCTGACGTGCAAGAGAAGTTGAGGCAAACGGGCACACGTTTGGAGGAAAAGGAGCAGCAATTGTCTGGAAAGGAGCAGCAATTGTCGGACAATGTGGAAAAACTTGAGCAGTGTGAGAAGAAATTAAAGGAAATGGATCAGGGATTGATAGAGACTGAAAAGAAACTCAAGGAAAGGGATCAGGAATTCTTGGAGAGTCAAAAGAAACTCAGGGAAAGGGATCAGCAATTCTTGGACAGTGAAAAGAAACTCGAGGAAAAAACCCAGCAGTTCTTGCAAACTCAACAAGACCTACAGGCCGAACTCCTGGAGACATCGGAATTACTAGTGGCATCCCAACAAAGCCTAAAGGAGGCTCGAGAGTTTGAAGAAGGACTCGCCAAATGCGAGCAGTCGCTCGCCGAAAAAGAGACGGAGATTCAAAGCAACTTACGGTCTTTAGAGTTCTTGCGTCAAAAAGCAGGCGAGCTCTCGCATGAAATTCTCCCCCAGCAAGACGCTGCAGAGCTCCACAAACTCCGGCAATTCGATCCGGCAACCGTGGAAGAATACGCCCGCCAGGCAGGCCACAAGGTGGTGACAGGGGAGAAATATGACCAGTTGGAAAGCGCCCGGCAAGCTTTGGAGCAGCCAGGATTGGCGTACTTGCAAGAGAAAAGCCAAGCGCTTGGTCACGTGGCCGTGCCGATGGAAGAGCATTCCAGGTTGCTCAGCAAGGATAGGCCGCTTGAGGATTTGGCCCACGACTCCGGCTACATAGCCATGCCCAAGGAGCAGTGGCAGCGGGAGAATGAGCTTATGCAAGCCAAGGTGGCAGCTCTCGCCAATCAGGTGGAAGCGCCGCTGGAGGAGTATCTTCGAGCCCAGGCGGCTAAGAAGGACTGTGTGTTGCTCAGCAAAAGCGAGCATGATTCCACGGTGAAACAAGCGAAGGCTAAACATACCCCAGCAAGCATCTATGCAGGTGCCGAGGCCCTAGGGCTTGTGGTGATGTCGAGCGAGTCCCACGCCCAGCTCACGCAGCCGCTCGAGAAGAGGCTCGAGGATGATGGTTTGCAGTACATCACCAAGGCGGATTACGAGGCCGTTCTAGCCGAAAAGGAAAACCCAGCGGTGTTTGTTTTGGAACAGAAAGCCGCTGTACATGGTTACACGATGGTTCCTGCAGACGAGCTCGCCAGCCTTCGGTCGGCGTCAGACCAGACTTTGGAGCAGAAAGCTGAATCCGAGAATATGGCTCTTTTGGGAAAATCCCTTCTCCTGAAGTTGCGCCTGGACTCCAGCAGATTGCATGATATGGAGAAGGCGTTGGAGACCCCGTCGCGACAGTACTTGGACACATTGAGTGCCCGGTCCAACTGTGTGGTAATCTCCACCGACCAATACGATGACTTGCAGAGAGAGAAGTCCAAGAGCATCTTCGAGAAGGCCGAGGCGTTCTCGTTGGTGGCCATTCCTAAGGCCGAATACGAGCAAATGAAACAGACATGCACCGAGTCCTTGGAGTCCAGGGCTGACAGGGAGGATAAGGCGGTGCTTAAGCGGGACGAGCTCAGAAGGTTGCTTGATCCCCCCGTGTCCGACTTGAACAAGTTCGCCGAGGCGCACGGCTATGTGTTGGTGAATGGCGCCCAGTTCGAGGCCATGAAGCAGGAGATGTCACAGGGGTTGGCCGAAAAGGCGCAAAACGCCAACATGACGCTTCTTCCAATAGCGGAGCACCAAAACTTGGCATCGTTCCGCCCCAAATACGAGGCATTGCTTGAATCGCTCAAGAGCACGCAATTTCTCCGAGAGAAGGCCAAGGAAGCGGACATGGAGCTTGTGACCTGGGCCGAGTTGCAGGAAATGAGCGAAACCACCCAACAGAAGGCAAAACAGCAGGGCTTGGTATTGGTGCCCTTGAGTGAGTTTGCTGCTCTTCAAGGCCAAGTGCAAGACCCTTCGCTTGAAAGCATCTTCAGGGCAGCACGGGTACACCAGTACAGCGTGGTCCCCAACACAGAGCTCGTGGAGCTCCGAGAAAATGCAAGCAAAACGCTTGACGATCACATGCAAAACACCGGGCTCAAGGCGGTCAACAAGGCCGAATTCGACAGCTTGCTCTTGAAAGCAAACAAGCCGTCTATAGAGCAGCTCTCAGAACATGCTGCACGCAACGGAATGGTGCTCAGCCCCGAAGAGGACTACGCAAAGCTCAAGGCCATGGCGGACGAGCCGTTGCAAGCGAGAGCAGAAAAGGCCGGGGCCAGCGTTGTACCGGCGTCGGAACTTACGCAGCTCCACGAAAAGGTGGAAAATCCGTCTGTGGAGTATTTGGGCGAAAAGGCCCGCCAGAAGGGCTACTTGTTTGCGCCCGACGTGGACACCCTCAGCAAGGATCTTGGGGTTGTGGTTTTAAGCCAGGCCGAGTACGACGACTTGAGCCGGCGGTTCGACCTACTGGACCTCCAAGACGAGAAGTTGGAGGGCATTCGGGCGTGCTTGCAAGAACAAGGGTACGTGGTGATACACACGTCCAAGTACGAGTTCATGAGCCTGAATCTCTCGCAGTGCACGGACGAGCAATTGGAGACCGCGGCCAAGAGCAGAGGCATGCTAGTGTTTGCAAACTTGGACCAGGCGTTGGAGTGGTGTCGCAGCAAAGACATGGAGACCGACGACGCGTTTGAAGATGCCGGCGAAAGCTTCAACATCAAAAGCCTACAGGAGCATTCAGGCCGGTTGGGCATGGTGGTGGTGGAAAAGAGCCAGTACGAGGCCATGAAACGGCAGAGCGAGCAGCAGAGCGAGCAGCAGAGCGAGCAGCAGAGCGAGCAGCAGAGCGAGCAGCAGAGCAACCGAGAGCAGCACAGCAAGAACCGAGAACACCACACCGGCCCAGCCACAGAGGCCATGAGCAAAGAGGAAGTGATGTCGCGGGTAAGAGACTTCAACTTGTTCATCTTGGAAAAGTCCGAGTACCAGCGACTCAAGGACTCCGCAGACAAGGTGCTCACGGAGGACGAGCTCTACACGCGGGCGCAAGAGCTCGGGTTCAAGGTCACCACGGCACTGCAGTACCACGCCATGAAGCAGGCCAGCGACACGCTCCAGGACCCCGGCATGCTCAGCACGGCCGCACGGCAGTTGAAGTACATCTGCGTGCCCGAGAAGGCATTTGTGCCCACCACCAAGGTGCGGGTGCCCGAGCCCGACAAGGTCACGGTCATTCCGCTGAGCTACTACGAGAAGCTCAGCGGGCTCGAGGCGTTGAACGTGGAGAAGTTGCCAGACCACGCGTTCCAGGAGCACGCGCTCAAGCGGGGCTACCACAAGGACGCGGCGGCGCCGTTCACGCCGGTGGGCGAGCCCAGCAGCGAGTTGTGCAACTTCTCGCCGTCGTCGTCGCTAGGCGAGAACCTCGAGAAGCTCAAGGCCACCAAGGCCGCGCTCGACTCGCCGCCCGCCAACGCCAAGGCCAGGCGTGTGCAAGGCGACGCGGTGGTCAGTCCCGAGGCCGGCCCCAAGGCCAGCGAGGCCGGCAACCGGTCGCACCACAGCGTGCGGTCGGACGCCAGCGCAGGCATGGACTCGCTCACCGGGCTCTCGATCGCCACCAACATCTCGCTCACGGACCGGTCCATGATCCAGGCCATCACCCAGGTGGTGATTGGAGAGTACCTCTTCAAGTACTACCGCAAGCTCGGGCCGTTGAGCTCCATTTCCGCCAGCAGGCACGAGCGGTACTTCTGGGTGCACCCCTACTCGTTGACGCTCTACTGGTCCGCGTCCAACCCGGTGTTGACCAACCCCTCGGAGGTCAAGACCAAGGCCATGGCCATCGAGCGCGTGGAGAGCGTGGACGACCCCAACCCCTTGCCCACGGGGCTCCACCACAAGAGCATCATGGTGCACAGCCGGTCCAAGTCCATCAAGATCACGTGCCCCACGCGCCAGCGCCACAACATCTGGTACAATGCGTTGCGGTACCTTGTGAACAAGAACATCAGCGACCTCGACTTCAAGCTGAAGGCGCGCGCCGTGGCCGACCCGGACGAGCTGAGCCTCACGGAGTTGGACATCGAACCGTCCACGCGCCATGCGTTCCCGCGCTCCTCGACCATGTCGACGTCGCGGTCCAAGTCCAGTTTGTCGCGAGCGCGCCGCCACGAAGAGTGAGGCGGAGCGGCGGAGGCGGAGCGGCGGAGGCGGAGCGGCGGAGGCGGAGCGGGGAGGACGGGAGCAGAAGACCGGGAGAAGAAGACCGGGAGCAGAAGACCGGGAGAAGAAGACCGGGAGAAGAAGACCGGAAGACCGAAGTGGAAGACCGAAGTGGAAGACCGGAAGGCCGACGGACTACAGCGTCGAGATAATAGATGTGCATATGGAAGCTGATTCGTAAACGTAGGTGGGTGGGGGAGGGCAGAGGCACAAGGAAGCAGTGAAGATGACCCAGCCAAGTCAAAGAACAAGGTCTGTTCCGAAACCCTCCCACTTTGATTCAAAAAAAATACAATCCCCGGGTACTTCCTGGATTTGGCGCAGACTGGCCTGGGTCTTACCTCACGATATCGCACCAGAGATGTGACCGCCAGACCATCTGTCCGCCCTCGGTGAATATTAGCATGGCCGTCTTTTCGATTGGTGGTGCTGATGCCTCTCTCGTCCGTCGATACCATAAGCCCTTTATGGCCTGCGGACCATAGAACGTTCAGTTGGTGCCCAACGCGGCAGCAAGTTGATGTTAAAAGCCGGAGGCAGTGGCCCAACTTCTGAGCGGACGCCTTGGCCTCTGGATCGGGTTGGTGCCTGTTTCATGCCTGTTCATGCCTGTTCATGCCTGTTCATGCCTGTTTCGTGGCCGCTTTATTCAGGACGACTCAAGCGAGCTCCCTGCTTCTTGCTGCTAGTCTTAATGAGTCACCATGACGCGAATCGGTGGTGAATCATGCGGCAAAACCAAGTCCGGTACATGGTGGCTACAAGACCTCCCCAGTACCCATGTGGACCGAATGCCCCGCCCAAGCAGACCGTTGGAAAGATGATTGCGAGGTTGGACAATGGCGCCACACTGACACTGGAACCCTCACACTACTGTGATTTCGTATACGCCCTACTCTTCAGATACCCAGTGCCCGCGACCCGTGGCCCGCGACCCAAGTGGCCCGTGGCCCCAAATGTCATACCCGAGCAGAGTGATAAGGGAACATTAGTTGGGACAATCCAACGCATTCTGCCATGTAAGCAAATTCATCGGTGCTTTGCCTCAGACACGCACCAAAGTCCAGCCACTGGTCTTCCTAAAGGATGGGTCCCTTCCAGTGGAACCATGGTCGCAGTCTAGTCTAAAATCGAGTGGCACTGCAGCAACGCAGTCATTAAGTCATTAAGTCATTAAGTCATTGGAAGTCATTCATGGGTGTTGAAATGACCACATTCACTTATCTGTCACCATCTCAATCTTGACCCTGGCACGAAGAACAATAGAGCATCAATGTCATGAATATTTATCAATGTCATGGATATTCATCAATGTCATGGATATTCGACACCTAGAAACGGTGAAGGTTCACTCCGACATGAGCGCGCCAAGCTTGCAAACCGATTGCTTCGAATGTAGCTTTGTTTGGATTCCGGGCACTTGCCTCCGACCGATCATTGCGTTGCCCCTCGTGTCGGCCTCAACGTCCCAATTTGAAGCGGAAACGGGTCCCCGTCCAAGGGCACAGTCTGCTCACCCTTCGGTTTACTCCGATCACTTGAACTTACCGGTTTATCCGCGCCTCTGGTCCGCTTCAGCGTTCTCGCCTCTTCTTTCTCTTCGCTTAAGGATTACACCGTATTCGGAACCGTTAGGGTTTTTAAGCCCAGGTTGGTGTCATCACAGATGCCGCCTAGATCCAGACCCTTGATACTACTGTATATGGTAGTGATAATGATGGAAAAGCCACACTATCTTCATGATACAATGGTGTGCTATTAGAACCTGGCCACTGAACATTAGTCTGTGTTACTCACCGGTCCTTCAAGCATCCATGCAGACCCGGAAATATTCTCTTCAGCATACTGCCACAAGTAATGTCCTCGTGAAGAATATCCTCGTGAAGAATATCCTCGTGAAGAAGATCCTCGTGTAACGCAACAAATGCCCATCCTTCACTCATGCTTAGTACACCGAGGGCTGAGTAGAACCTTACACCGCCGAGGTGATTGTCCACGGCTACGCCGGCGGCTAAATTACAAAAGGCAAAATGCAATTTGACAACTGCAAATAAAAAGGTGAACCCGGCTAAGGATCTCTGTTAAAGACCGTCGGCAGTTGATATGTCGCTGCAGGCTCGAGCCATGTGCGCGGCCCACTCATTCATACTTTTCCCGCTAAATGGCCCAACTGGGAATGCGCGTGAACATGGATGATGCGCTTAGCCGTCGTATGCCTCCGTGTCTTGGCTTCCTCGACCCTTTTGTGTTTCATCGGTAAATATAAAAGGCTAGCTGCCGGCAGGCTTTCCAAGAGAAACCCAGTAAGGAAGCGCTTGTACCAGACCCAGCAAGCATTTGTACCAGACCCACCAAGTACTCCCCAGACCCAACAAGTGCTCCTACCACACCACTGGAGCTACGACAATGGATCTCTTCCCATCATAAAAGTCCCTCCTACACAAACACAATGCGTGGCGCATGAGAACCTGGACCTCCGCCGAATCCGTCCATGGCTCTCTGCAAGTCTCCAAACTGCCCGTGTAAGCAGAGCCGGACTTATCCTCTCTAGAACCCGTCGTCCTGCACATAGCCGGCAAGACTCTAACCCTGCCCACGTGACGTGTCGGGCCAGCCTCTTGACCCCTTGGAGCCCTGGCTCTACGGAGTCTCCGGGGGCCAGATTTCAGCTCCTTTGGGCTCACTCCGGGCGAAAATGTGCTGCAGGGAATGTGCTGGGTTTCTTGCCGCCCTGCACACAACAAATTTGGCCGCCTGCATACAACAGCTTGTTTTGGCCGCCCTGCACACAACAGCTTGTTTTTTATCCGCTTCCAACAATTGCACTCCGGTTGACTGAAGCACCCTCCATTGGCGTCCCCGACTGATACAGTCCTTTGCCAGCTACTCGCAGTGCGTCGCCGTATGACGTCGTTTTTGTCCGAGTCCATTTAGGTGGGGAGGCTGAGCAGGCTGTGCAATGCGCACCCGAGTCACATCCTGCCCAATGGGGCTGCACCGTGCTCCTGCGGGCGGCTATATGCCGGCTCGGTTCGGGGCCAATCGGTTGCTGCTGCGGTCTTGACCCTGGACAATCCCGGGCCTACGATGCTAACATGACCTCTTGGCATCTTCGGACATCGTTGTGGTCGCTCGGCGGGCGGTTATGTGCAGGCACCGCGTTGTATGCAGGCGCTCCCGATTGGGTATCCTTTGGGTACACCTCGGCTTCGGGACCCTTCTACCTTATACTTTCCACTTATTGCCGTCTTCTTTTTGGTCTACGTCGTCTTCGTTTTGGTCTCTTCTTCTCGGTCTGAATCGTCTTTTCTTTCCTCTGCTACCTCTACACTAGCGCATACTTGGCAATGTCCCCCTCACGTCTCATCCTTGCTCTATACGTATCCGTTTGTTTGTAGTTAGACTGATTATATAAGGACGCGACGGCACACAAAGCTTTCCGCCCTCTAGGCATGCCGTCCTCACTTGGCGGCCAACAACTGCGTAAACTCCTGGATGTCAATCTCGCCGTCGTTGTTGGTGTCAGCTTCCTTGATCATTTGGTCCACGTCGGCGTCCGACAACTTCTCGCCAATGGAAGTTAGCACGTGCCTCAACTCGGCGGCGCTGATCTTGCCGTCACCGTTGCGGTCAAACACCTTGAACGCCTCGGCAATCTCGGCCTCGGAGTCCGTGTCCTTCATTTTTCTGGCCATCATGGTCAAAAACTCGGGGAAATCAACCGACCCGTCGCTGTTCATATCAACCTCATTGATCATATCGGACAACTCGCTCTCGGATGGGTTCTGGCCCAACGACCTCATCACCGTGCCCAACTCCTTGGTGGTGATTTTTCCATCACTGTCCTTGTCGAATAAAGAGAACGCTTCTTTGAACTCTGCAATTTGCTCCTCGGAGAGTTTTTCTGCCTTGGCCATGTTAGTATACCAGATCACGATGAAGACTTAATTGCCTGCCGGAAGCTGTAATGATGGGAGATGAGAACGGTACCAACGCCTCCACACCTCAACGATATCGTCTGACTCAAAGATCTAACTGAGCAGTCGAGTCAGCCAATTAGCAATCACGAGAAATCACCAGAAATCACGAGAATTCAATTCAAGATCAGTAAAAAACCTCAAATCAGTTCAGTGTCAGTCCAGAATCAATGAAAAATCACCTCAATCAGCAATTTCCGCACAAACCGTGTCAGTGAGTGCCACGTTGGCGCTCATGTCGTGGCCACTCTTTATACCACCAGAGTTCATGCAGTTCTTGTTGTCGAGATCAATCCGGCACGGAGTCTGCGCCCTACAGGCTCATTGTTCAAAACAAGGCGATCCCACGGCCAACGCCACTTTGCTGACCTCTGGCTGCACAGCATCCCGAAGCCTAAAGCGGTGGCATTCACCTGCCTCGGAGCCTGCTATGATTGACGATTCTGGTTGACCTTTGTGACATTCCTCCTTGACGCCGTTGAGATTGGAGCGGGTACCCGACTTGGTTGCTGGGATCCGTAACATCCCCAACACGGAATGTTCGGCCCGCCATCAGCCACAGCATGCAGAACATGTCCTCTATGTGCGCTGCCCGGCGGCAGGGGGCCTGGCTGGCCCGTATTACGTACCATTTCAATGTGATAAAGTGTGAGACAAGGAAGGAGACTGGGCGAGGCAAACAAAAGCTAGATCGCCCTGCTGTGTGCAGGCGCGCGCGTTCGTCTAGTGCGAAACGTTCAGGTCTATAATTAGCCGAGCCTAGGCCTGTAGACACCGCGGTGGCTGAGGGAACAAGTGTCCATGCAAGGTGATATGGTCGTGGACTGGTGGCCACTCGCCGTCAGTAATGGCCACTTATATGCAGGGGTGGCCAATCAAAGGCACCAAAGCTGGCCTGGTCATCAACCTGCACGCCTTGGGCCGTCTGAAGGCCTGGCCCGCTCGGCCCTCGGCCCTCGGCCCACTAATGCAATGGCAGATGAAGGCCCCTTATTTGGGAAAACCACCCATTCATGCACCACTTTCCATTTGCCGATGGTGCAAGTGCAGAAGAGTTATTGACTGAGGGTCAATTTCTGTGCAGCGCATGAGTGGATCAGTGGATTAGGTTTGCATAGTCCGGTCCGTTCAAATTAGTCCGTGCAGTTCCAAACCAGTGTAGAGTATCACCACCAGTATACTATGTTGCCTTGACCACGTGCCCTGATCAGTACCTTGATTATATGCCAAGTGCCTTGATCAGTACCTTGGATATGTGGCCATGTTCCTTGATCATGTGGAAATTTCCCATGTTTATGTGCATCGACTCCTTGTTGGCTACTCAAGTGTTCTAGCCACCTACCCTAATGGTCTCAGGGTAGGTACTCAGCCACTGCTTCTTCAAAATCTGTCAAAATCCTATGCATATGCCCCATATACATAGTGTAATAGAGTTCAGCGACATTATGACGGAGGTGCAGTGGCGGAGGAACCCAGGAGAAGTATAGCAATAGGTTCTTGAGGCATGTGGGCTCTAAAAAGGCCGAAATTGTGGTGATGGGTTGATCGAGCCCAAAGGCCCCTTCGTGAGGGCAGTTCGTGAGGGCAGTTCGTGAGGGCAGTTCGTGAGGGCAGTTCGTGAGGGCAGTTCGTGGAGGCCAGTTGCTGTTGGAGGAACGATCCAATTCGACCGTCCTCCTGGAAACTCTTCTAGTGGCCGCGGACTGTACACAAGGAGGGAGGTACTGTTTCATGCAGAGAATGCTACTCGAGGATGGGCCGTTTTCATGCCTGTTAGAGTATCGAAGCCTCCTTCACAATTGCACGTACACATTCCACCTTGCATTTCACTTTACCTTCCACCCATTCTCCTGCACAAGACGTGCCGGCCGGTTGCATTGACGCGCCCCTAATTCTGGGACCTGCGTCTCGCCACACCTCCATGAGGCTAGGACTTGATGGTGTATTTCACAACCCTAGATGCCTCGCGGAAGAGTACAAAGTCCACCCACGCCTGAACAATCCAACTTCAAATCCATCATGTGTGCCAGCACCGAAAGACAAAACCAGACAATTGACAGGTTGTCTTTTTCGCTGGCCCTTGACAAGCCTAGTCATTTTCCACTCCTCAAGTCTGGGCATGAATCCACAGTGTCTCCTTAGAAATAGCAGTAAAAGCGGCACTAGTGGCAGCCGCAATTGCAGCCCGTGGAGTTGAGCACGACCGTATACCTCATTTTGGAACGCTGACACAAATACTCTGGTTGTAGCCTCAGCATTAGCCTCGGCCTTCTTTATCGCTCACCTGTAGCCATCCACCCCTTAACCCTGAACTGCCCTCGCTTGAACCCTCCCTCTTATACCCAGGCCGCGGTCCTGCACACAGTCGCACTCCTCCTCGGAGATACACTTGCGGCGCACTAGTGGCTATCGCAGTGCAACACAAACCGTTGGCTAGTCACGTGCGCGCACCCCCCCAGCTTCATCGCCTCCCCGTCCTCCACCCCACTCTTCCTCAGCAACACTCTTTCTAATGACAGCCTCGTAGCATCTGCGCTCGATGCACTACCCCACATTTCTACAGCTGTTGGACAACCTGCAGCTCCTCTCCCATATCCAGACCATTTCGCAGCTGCAGGCGGCGCTCCAAGACCCGCCCGCCGCCACCTCCACCCCTTCCACCAAAGACTTTCGCGTGCTCTCTGCTTCTTCCGTGGGCTCTGATCCGTTTGAAGATGGGCTTGACTCTGCTCTTTTGAGGATTCCTTTTGGTGCTGCCTCTGCTGGTGCTCATGTCCCGATAGGCCACAGCCAGGCCTCCGCTTGCCCATCTATCCATGATAGTGACTCATCCAATGGCGTCATAGCCCGCAACCAGCTAGCACTCATAGAGACCGACGAGGATCTAGTATCTGATGGTGCCTCCGCCGATTCTTGTGGGCTGGTTAACTGCAAAGAGCCAATCAAGTCTAGAGACTTTAGACAGGCCAAGGAGTTGAGGGGCTTGACTAGAGGGTCCAGTGAATTGGAAGAGTATGGCTTGAATAGAGGGCCCAGTGAGCTGAGCTATTCTGACCAGCATAAAAGCTCAGCTGGTTTCAACGCGTCCAAAGACTACGTCCCTCCAAATCCCAAGGCTCTTGAGCAAGCTGCGGAGCCAGGCAAAAAACCAACCATCGGTTTACCTGAAGCCAGTTCCGAGCGCTTTCTTTCCATCGCACAAGAGTCCCCAAACGAGTCCCCAAACGAGTCCCCAAACGAGTCCCCGAAAGAGGACCTGAGTGAAAGCGAGTCCGAACCGTCAGACACAACGCCCCAGTTTGGGATTGTGGGTCCCCAACACGAGTTCGGCGACCACGAGACGTACTTTGAAAACAAGCACAAGAAGCAGCTCTTGGCCGACCGTGAGTACATCCGGTGGGAAATGGCGCGGCGCCAGACTCTAGGCCTTCCCACAACGCTTCCGACGATTTTTGCCCAGTGCTCCATCTTTGTCAACGGGAATACAACGCCGACGCTCGACTCCATCCACAAGGCGGTGATCTTGCATGGCGGCATATTTCTCTCGCATCTCCAGAATAAAGGCTCGGCCACGCATATAGTGTGTGACCGGCTCACGCCGCGCAAGCGAATCCAATTCAAGAACTACCGAGTGGTCAAGGCAAAGTGGATTGCCGACTGTGTGGCTGCGGGAACGCTTCTCGATTGGAAGAAGTACCGCTTGATCGAGGACATCGAGCCGTACCAGAAGACGCTCGGGTTCGAGGCGTGGCGAGATGCGACTGAGCAGACTGAACAGACTGAAAAGACTGAGAAAGCGGAGGCTCGCGGCAGCATGTTTTCGAAAGAGTGCGGCCTGGGCGTTGATTCTGGCCGGATTCAACCGGATGACCGTGACGAACAGAATGACCCATATGAAGAGAATGACCCATATGAAGAGAATGACCCATATGAAGAGAATGACCCATATGAACAGAATGACCCATATGAACAGAATGACCCATATGAACAGAATGACCCATGTGGACAGAATGACCCATGTGGACAGAATGACCCATGTGGACAGAATGACCCATATGGACAGAATGACACATATGGACAGAATGACTCAGATGGACAGATTGACCCATGTGGACAGAATGACTCAGATGGACAGATTGACCCAGATGGACAGCATGAATTGAAGGACCGCAACGGTGACATTGACCAGAAAGAACTCAATGACCTGCATCCAGACATCTCTAACCTGATAATCAACAGTTCTGCACATGAAAATGGCCATGGCAAAAACAGGCCTCAAATCAGCCACTCAAATCATGCCCAGCAGCCAGACTTGTCTCAGCTCAAAGCCGCCCGGCCCCGTGAAGCCTTTGCCCAGATGGACGCCAAGCATCCCGAGTTTCTCCAGCACTTTTTCGCCAACTCAAGGCTACACCATCTCAGCACATGGAAAGCAGACTTGCGAGCCAAGTTCATGCGCTTAATTGCAAAAGGCCATCGTGTTCCACCCAAGACAAACGCTCACAAACCCATCATTCTTCACATCGACTTTGACTGCTTCTTTGTCACGGCGTCTGCTCTCAAGCACCCCGACTTGGATCTCCGCAAGCTCCCCATAGCCGTTTCACACGGAGGCGCCTCCTCGGACGTGGCCAGTTGCAACTATGTGGCTCGAGGCTTTGGAGTCCGCAACGGCATGTGGCTTGGAACCGCCCGCGAGCTCTGTGCGCACCTCAGGGTGGTGGACTATGACTTCGACGCCTACGAAAGGGTGTCGCATGATTTCTACACCTACTTGCTCGGTCGCCGCGTGTTCCATTCCATCTTCCCGGTGCTGATTGATGAAGTGTTGGTGGACGCCACCGAAGCCTGCCACGGGTCTGGAACCCTCGAGCTGCTGCTTGAGGAAAACGTGGGGCGGCTCTGTGCAGAGATCCGCCGTGACATTGAGGCGCTCACCGGATGCACCGTCAGCATCGGCGCGGCCCACAACGTGCTATTGGCGAAGTTGGCCATGCGCAAGGCCAAGCCCGATGGCGTCTTCATGGTGTTGAAAGACCCGCAGGCCTTTCTTGACCCGGTGCCCTTCACCGACTTGCCGGGCGTCGGCAGGGGGCTTCTCCACAAATTGGCGCAGTCGTTACACGAGGTCGACGGCGGTGTGCCCGAAAATTCGCCAGTTCTCTTGAAACATGTCCGACAGCTCGGGCTTGCGCGGCTTTCCAAAATCTTTGGTGACAAAACTGCTCAGCGCATCTATGAATACTGTCAAGGAATCGACCACACGCTGATTGTCCTTGACGAAAAGTCCAAGGAGTCGCTCGGCCGCAAGAGTGTGAGCGTGGATGTCAACTATGGCATCAGGTTCGACACGGTAGCACAGGTGGAGGTGTTTCTCATCAACCTAGCCAAGGAGCTCCATTCTCGGATGATTGATTTGGGCGTGTGTGGCTCGACCGTGTCATTGAAGTTGGCACGGAAAACCCCCGATGCCCCATGGATCACGCCAAAGTACATGGGTCTTGGCAAGGTGAATTTCTTCAGCAAATCCGCTCCTTTGGGCATGGCCACCAACGACTGGGGGATCTTGGGGCTGGAGATGAAGTCGCTCTGTCGGATGTTGAACATCCCTGTGCAGGAGCTCAGAGGCATTTCCGTAACGGTGACGAGATTGGAGGATGTTGAAGATACCAAGAAGCTGCGCCAGCGCCAATTGGACTTCCACAAAGGCCAGCGGCTGGGACCGCCCGTTCAGAACAACCAGCCAGGCTTGCAAAACTCTCAGGATATTCCCTTTGCAGAAAGAGTCGTTGGGGTCCAGTCCATCGATTGGCAGGTGTTTAATGAGCTTCCCTGGGACATCAAAACCGAGCTCAAGAAAGAACTTCTTCGAAGGGGCATTCCTGTAACAGCACAGGAGATTCGGCCTCACCACCCCGAATCCAAAGGTGTCGTTGATGAGAAGGTCTACTACCAGCAGGTGTTCCCGAGCCAGGCAGACGGCGTGTTCAAGACGCTCAAAGTCAAGGAGTCGCCAAAGAAAAAGCGCAGACTCGATCGAAGCGCAGGCAAAACGGACCCGATGCCTCGCGGCTCATTGCGGGCTTCACTGCCCACACCACATTCCGATTGGGCCAATTATGACGAGGAGGTATTGAAGGAGATCCCCACATTGATCCGAGACGAGTTTATGCAGGACGTGGTACGCCATAGAAGGCACCAGCAGCTTGGATTTGTGCCCATCAAGGAAAAGATGCAGGAAAAGGAGGAGCGTGAGCGGCAAATTAGCCAACGTGTCATTTCCGACGGCTGGCTCCGGAAACGTGCCCGCCTCATCACTTATGGCACGTTCAACGGCGAAACACTCAGCTTCCATGCGGTTGAGCTGCAGCTAAGACGCTGGGTGGTGCAGTCCATTCCGCAGGAGGGGCCTCATGTGGAGGATGTTGCCATGGTCAAAAAATACCTAAAGGGGCTCCTCGATAAGGGAAACATCACTCGAAGTTTGTGCTTGGTGCGGGCCATAGAAAGCGAACTCGATACCCAGGCCACCATCGGGAAGGTTTGCGCTTTGCAGGATGCGGCCTTGATCTCTGCGGGGATTTTGGACTGGCGGGCCCATATAGCGCTGCTTAGGGATTTCATCCGACACTCCTGTTCCCTCAAGGAAATCGAGGTGTAGGGAATGTACCTCCTCGCCCGGCGATGTAAAACCAACAACATGCAATGGAGAACTGCTCATCTACCAGCAATGCGAACTGATTTAGGTAGGTGATAAGACCTGCAATTGTTTGAGAACGGCTGAGGCTCTGAAATGGAGAAGGTCTGAAGAAGGTTTCTCGATGCGTTATTTTGTTCTGCATGTTCTGTCTTTTGGTTGTTGCTTTAGAATCAAGCTCCAGTGTATTGGGCAGTCGTCATGTCATGACACTGATCAATAACAAGGGTATCCAGGAACCAAGGACATCCAAACCAACTAAATTGTAATAAGTTACTGAGCAAAGCTCATGGACGGAAACACCACAACCAACTCTTCCCTTATCGAGCTCCACTCGGTGGTCATGAGCTCCTCTTGCATGTGGAATACGAATTGTGAGCTGTTCAGATTTCAAGTCTTCACCGTCGATGTTCAACCTGCTCAAATTCCAATGGGGAGCTCCTCCACACTTTGTAAATGCATGCACAGCAATGGATGCAAGTTAACGCCGTCGAATATGGATAAAGGAAAGAATGTAACGCCCGTTTTTTTGCATGAGTCAAGGAAGCCATGCTCACTTCAGTTAATAGCTAATACGAGAGCAATCGAATAAAGCGAGTATTTGCCTTCATCTGTTGCCGAATTCGCATCGGGATCGTCAAAGAAGCCCAATGTCACAGTCATTAGAGTGCATTAATGCTGTAGTAAAAGATCATGGAGTATAAAGACCAGGCACAGGCCAGTGCAGTAGTTTTGCAACAAGTTCGACATTGTGCTCAACTCCGGCAAAACATCACTGGCCAGTTGAAGAAGTTGTAATAACGCCATGTGTTGAGCGCTATGCACGAAATCTGGATCAGGGGTGGCATCGGCTTCCTGGCTTCTCTATTCAGGTGGAGAATATTGGTAATCAACTGGATCTCGGTACACTAAATTCATCTCTTCTTTCAAATCTGAAAAACTCAAAAAAAGCGGGCATCCCTGACTTAAATATTGCTTTCGCGGAGGCTCCGTGTCCCCCTAGGAGCTTGCAAACAAAGGTGCATGCTGCCCGTACCCTCCCTGCATGCACATCTGTTTCAGCTGCACCAAAGGATCTGAAAATGGGTCAATGTCGCTCACCACCCTTCAACTATGCATCTTCAATGCGCAGGTCTGCATCTAGCCATGTTGAAAGTAAGGGATTGAAAGAGCGATTTGAAGCACTGCGCCTTAAATCTGAAACCTCTTTGCGAGCCCCGTTGACTTCCTATTTCGGCTGCATGTGTAGAGCCATCCCGAGTATAAAAGGAAAGGGGATGCCGCGCTTTTTGAGGGTATTCAATTTTTACACGGTGGCTGGATATGTGAGATGTTAGATGATACTGGGCCCGAAAGGTGGGATAGTGACAAAGCTGAATAAACTGAAAAACCAGGTCTTCACCTCCTTGAATGAATCCTTTCGGTCAACCTCAGAGGCTTTAGCTCTCGTGCTAAGCTTACTTGATTGTGATATCTGGTAACGTTTCTGGTTAGATTCTACCAGCCAATTTACTGCATCCAGAGTGGCCTTAAATGCTGTTTGTACCTCTCACAGTTCAACAAAACCATTCTGTCTCCTTCGTCTAACCACCTTGCCGCGCTGGAATACGCTCGAAACACTCCAAGAATTTTGCAGCAATCGCACATACCTGAATGTTGCGCCTTTTCAAGACCTTCCATGCAGTCGCATTGAGTCTAGTTCATACTCTGGCCAGACTTCCCACCACATCCACCTCAGATTTGACCCCAATAGAAAAGAATCATACGGTTGAGCATTCAGTATCACTGGCAAAAAAACTTCGCTTAAAATGAAAGGCCTAGCCATCATCTAGGCCCTTCGAAATTTTATTTTGGTGCTTCCGTTGGCAACACGTCGGTGTAAGATGACAAATCTATTCTCTTATTGATATGAACGACAAGCCATAACAAAATCATTAAAGTCACTTTTCGTTCAGTCGTGATTGTCTTGGTTCATTTCATGATTGGATCTCTCTGGGAAGCATGGGTGATGTAATGATGTACGTCTCTGCTTTTCAGGGCACAACTACACCAATGGGAAGCCTTCAAAGACGGTCTCATAGTTTGAATGGCTTGAGGGATTGAAGTTTATCAAATTAGGAGTGCTCGGAGGCTTGCAAGACGTGGCCTTTTCGGAAACGACCATTTTTGCATTACGCCCCTCTCCAAGGCCCAGCAGGCCATCCTTTACACACTCTTCTCCCACAATTCGCTACTGATCGACTACCCTACAAATCAAGGTTGGTGCATACTAGAATAACAAAGGATTCACTGTGCCCTGGGTTTCCCGTGCATACCGAGATCCCGGTCGATGGCTTGGTCCTCTTGTATGTACACCAGCCGTTCAATACGACCGCTCAAATTGACCACTGTGTGCTATGGTATAATTAGACCCGTCACCGGAGCGTTCGTTGTCCGGTTAAAAGGCAAGAGGTAGACGTCCATCTTCTTGCAGTCGCACAGGGGGTCTTCCGTGACTATAATCAAGTCGATCGGACCATCGTCGGAGTTGCACTTATAGAGTTTCTTATTGGAGATTCTCATCTTGCTGTCGAATTGCAAATCGTCCTTCTTGGCATCCCCGAACCCGAGAAAGAACCCGTACACCCCAGGGTATATTGGGGGCGACACGTTTTCGTTCTTTACCACGCCTTTTTCGAAGGAGAATTCAACTGGCTTTTTCAGCTTGCGGTCGGAGAAGAAGTTGACACTATTCTTGCCCTCGGTGATCTTGGCATAGAGCGGCACATAGGAATCGTTGAGTTTTTCAAAGAACACATAGGGGTTGGCAAGTGGGACCGGTGCTTTTGCCGGAGCTTGAGTTTCAGTGCTCTCGGGCGCCCTTTTGGCCAAGAGGGTCGGCAAAGAGTTGTCTTCGACGCTGGGGTCCAGAATTGCATGGTCAGGGCTATTTTCGGGGTCAGGCCTCATTTCACGGACAGGCCTCATTTCACGGTCAGGGCTATTTTCGGGGTCAGGCCTCATTTCACGGACAGGCCTATTTTCGGGGTCAGGCCTCATTTCACGGACAGGCCTCATTTCACGGTCAGGGCTATTTTCGGGGTCAGGCCTCATTTCACGGACAGGCCTCATTTCACGGTCAGGGCTAATTGTAGGGTCAGGAGTTTTTGAATTATCAGTTCTCATGGTAAGGTCAAGGTTAATTGCATTGTTAGGGCTGATTTCAATGCCATAATCAAAATTCTGGTCAGGTACCACAAGTTTAGCGTGGGAGCTAATGGTTCTGGCACTCGCGGTGGCAGCGGCAAAGAAGCAAAGGGATATGGATAATTTCATTTTGTGTTGGGGTTCCAATACACGGGACCGACCCTACTTTATAGCCTGCTTCTGATGTCTGGTAGATGAGCAGGCAAAGGGTGGCGCTTTGTGGGTCACGGGCCCATTGCATTGTCCGTGTTTGTTGGATCACGCATATCCTGTTTTGGGCAACTCTAGCCTGTGGTACAGGAGCTTCACCAGAGTGCCTGATTTCAGCCATACCCTAATTGCTTGCCAAATGGGCTGGATGGTGCCATCTCGCTGGTGTACTCATGACCCGTGAGTATGAGAGCAGATCCGACCAGTCTGCCAGCTCGCTGACTCACTATGCTAAATCAGACTACCTGATCGACCGAGAAAATTGAGACGTGGGCATGTGCCTAGACCGTCGCATGCATCCAGTTACGTCTTTAGAACGGCTCCCCGGAACTGCATGCACTTGAAGTCATGGCCACAGTCTTCATAAATCCGAATGCATGTGGAAACTGACATACAGTTTGAGGCTTAGCCGTGTCCAGAACCCGCGTGCGCCAGAATCAAGAATGGCAAGATCAGGCACTGAGTCTGGCCGACTCTTTGGCTGCTGATTGGCAGTTTTTGGCGATTATAGTCGAATTATTCAACGGGCGGAAGCTCTAACGGCTGGGTAATTGTGGAGTGACGTACGGTGAACCAGGCAGAGTCACTCAATGGGGGTACCACCAGGACTGAACCGTCTGTGCTCTCAGTGGTCAATGAAAACCCACCCTGAAATAGGGCAACGCTCACGCAAAATAGGGTGGATCCAAGAAGGACAAAAAGGCTTGACTCCCAGAGGCAGGGAGGAATGCAAATGAGACAAGATCTGGAATACACAACCCATACGTCTACAAGCTTGGAAGCAAGAACTCTACCCTCAAATCAGTCCACAAGGCATCCAATGAAGCGTTAGACCATTAATCGGACCCCAAAACGTGATTGCAATAGCAAACGCCAATATCCAAACATCGTCAACTGTTTGGGAAGGTTTCCGAGATTCCTGCACCGTTGATGAGCATTTCTGACCAAGTGCACCTAGAGCCATTAACGCACTAGGCAACTCGTGGACTCCGCAGATTATGACATGAGAGAATAGCAAAAGGGCCATATTGAATTCGGGGTAAAGACTTGATTCGGGGGAATTCGCGCAATATTTTTATCCGAGTTCCTGGGTAGTCATATCTCCAGCACCATTGTTGGGCAAACCAAATGCCGCAACTGCGGGCTATTTCAGTGCATTTTTGCAACCATTACTAATCGTTCCTTGATCTTTCTTGAACTTCTTCAGTCGTTCCATCAATCTTATCGTTTCCCTAATCTATCTTAATTGTTTTTATATCTTTACTTTGGCATTCTCAACTCGTGTATTGCTATAAGGATACGTGGGTAGAGCACACTATCGGGAGATTCCCTTCTAGTTTGTGTTGCTCCTTTATTAAGATCTTTTCGTCAAAGGTGTGACCTATAAAAAATATTAAGGTAAAGACCATTTTTCCTATTAGTGGTAATAGTGTCAGATGCACCATGAGTACCCATGGACTTACGATAAACCTGCGACGGGCGGTTACAAGGGAAAACCGTCAATACCTTGAGAGAGACATGCCCATCCCGACCGGCTATCTCCGAGACTTAGCTCTATTAGGTCCAGCGCCGTGGTCCCAAATGCAACGGCGTGGTTTTCTTACCTGCAGAACAGCTGCCGCCTCAGGCACCTTTGGCCCACGACGCCAGATTGGGACTTGTTGGGCCATTAGGGCGTCCCCGCCGGTCCCAACACCCCATTTCCCAAAGATGGTCGTGGATGCGCCAATAATGTGTACTTTTATTTTGACCGTCACCTTTACCCTTGTGGGGAGGTCAATTGACTACGATTTTAGATATTTGCAGTGAGATGGCTGGGTAGCCCAGAACTACGAACCCCAACCCCCGGATTCCTCCAGGATCTTTTTAAAACCAGATGAAAACATGGTTCACGATCTGCATGGTGTGATGGACTAGAGTTCCTGACATTTAAGCGCAGAAAGGCCAGGAAAGACCTGAGAGTCCTAGTGTGTAGGGGTGCGAAACAGGAAGGCCATGAATGAGCAAATCGCAGAGACAAAGACGTATAATGATATGGTGATGATGATGATATGGTGATGATGATGATTCGTCGATTATATGGTTATGAGCAAGGATGTACAGTTTTACAAATATCAAGCAAGGCATAAGCGAAAGCTGGTGCAAAACGACATTCCACCATCTCCAGGGCACGTGACGGGGTGCCCAAGCACAGCCATGAGTGAGTCTCTAGAACACCTAAATTGGCAGGACGCACATGATAGGGCGATGCTCATGGTACAGGCGGTACCGACCGGGTCTTTTGTGGAGAATCGTGGAATTATGTGGCGTGCCATGTATAAAGATATAGTAATGAATGAGCTTAAGTAAAAGATGATAAAAAACATCCAAGTCAGAATTGTTAGCTTCTTTATAATCTTCAATGTGACTAAGGCAGTTGAACCCATATAAATGCTTTTCAAGTCGTTTTTTGAGTCTTTTTTCATCAAAGGATACATAATTACATATTTGTATATTATCATAACTTATATAGATCCATATATATTTGAGCATTTTCTCATATATGAATCAAAGATAATATTAGGATCATGTTGATAGCTTGTTGTGATATATCTCTTTAGTTGTACACAATTCGTTATTATAATAAATGTGAAAACACATACTAAACAGAGCATGTATAGAAAAGAATCACAATTAGATCCGACACGGGTACCGCACACCCATGGATACACTATTGACCTGCGACGTGTGGTTGCAAGGGGAAACCTTCGCGCACGTCGATAGAGGCGTGTTCAACCCCGACCGCCCACTTTCTTTAGAACGTGTGGCTTTCTCGACGCAGTCTTGCCGCAGATACCCTTTCCGGGTCATACCAACCCCTTTGGATCTCTCAACGGCACCAGCCACCCGGCTGGCTGGTCACTTTCCCGTATAAAGTTTGCCAGCCTAAAGGTGACTGGTCACTTTCCCGTATAAAGTTTGCCAGCCTAAAGGTGACTGGTCACTTTCCCGTATAAAGTTTGCCAGCCTAAATGTGACTGGTTACTTTCCCGTATAAAGTTTGCCAGCCTAAAGGAGACTGGTCACTTTCCCGTATAAAGTTTGCCAGCCTAAAGGTGACTGGTCACTTTCCCGTATAAAGTTTGCCAGCCTAAAGGTGACTGGTCACTCTCCCGTATAAATTTTGCCAGCCTAAAGGTGACTGGTCACTCTCCCGTATAAAGTTTGCCAGCCAGCTAAAGGTGACTGGCTTGTTCCTTACAACAGCCCGAAGCCAGCGCAACCGGGCTGGACAGTTTCTATATAAGCAGTGGTGATTCCCCTTGTTTTAGGGATCATCAACGAATACATCTTCTCTTAAGTACTTGACGTTAAAACAACTGCAAAGGATGTAACATGGACTAGTATATTATATCAGTTTAGATAGAAAAAGTTCTCTATTCAAATAAAATAACATCAGATTCAAACAAATAAGTGTGATTATATGATTAACCCTTATTGTTAGACTCCCCATGGGTAGTGTGCTCCCCATAAGTGCTCAAATTATGTCCTTTTCTCTAGGCTCGGTCCGAAACGCCCTGTTTTCCTTCCTCAATAAGCCCTTATCTCGATGAGGCTTATCCGGGTTACCACTCGGCACGACTAACCCGATTAAGGCACCATCGCCCGAATACGGTGGCGCAGTCGTGGCCGACACCAATTATAACGGGTGATTCCACTTACTACCCATGGATACAGTTAACCTGAGACTTGCGACTTCAAGGGGAACCCGTCGAAACCCCACCTGGAGAATGGCGTGGCAATCCTTTACCGCCTATCTCCGAGGTTCTAGACGAACAACGGCGCCAGCGCCGTGGTTTTACCCAATGCAACGTCGTGGTTTTGCTCAGATGCAGGACAAATGGCGCCATCGGGCCCACCCGCCGGCTGACAGTGGTGCAATCAGGCCCCTGCCTCGCCATCGGCTCGGGCCAGTTTTCATCTATATAGGTTTGGATGATCCCCCTTGTTTTAGGGATCATCAACGAATACACCTTCTCTTGAGTACTGGACGGTAAAACAACTACAAAAGGACCAACAATTCCCCTTGTTTATGACCCTTATATTTTGCATTTCTTTAATTTACATTATTATGTATACTTATTTACAAATTTTAGATGTAATAATACTGAAAACAGAAAAAGGTATAGACATGGTCTGAACTATACACCGCGTTAATCATTCTTTCAAAGATAAACAATAATACTATTAAACTAACACCGGGCAGATATCACTTATTGTACTTACTATTACTGTATACGATAAGCTATGTTTTTGGTAAACAGTCACGATTGATTATATTCGATAAGTACATGATCCCAGAGTTCCCCCGGTCAGAACCGTACTACATTGCAGGCTCAAACAACACCTAAAACTTTTCCTTGGTCTGTTATTTAAAATTATTGACGTATTCCAGGATTTATTCAAGTGGAGTTCACGGTCAAAAGAGTGGAACCGTGGAATGGCAAGAACTGTCAACGTTGGCTAGTACCCAAAGTAGCACGCAATACCACCGATACTGAGCCTGAGTGTCTTGCATTGCGTAATACAATTGCAGATGGCAAACGAAATTTCAGACAGGATAATTGAGATCAGATGATGGGTGTTCTAACAGCTTGCGCTCTTTTCAGTCATGAGCAGGTATAGTCATTTCACTGCTCCTCACTCATCGTACCCGAATGGGCCAGCCCAAGAATGCATGACGAACGACAGTTGCTAGGGGTTGCGAAAAGACCATGATTTCGGCCTGAACACTTGAGAGGCAATGAGAATCATAGTCTGGAAGAACAAACAATAAAAAGAACAAAGAACATGGTAGTGAAGCTGTCCGATTGCACCAAAGACAAAGTGGGTGAGAAGCTGTCCGATTGCACCAGAGACAAAGTGGGTGAGAAGCTTTGGCTGATGGGGCACAGAATGCCGGGCACCGGACTAGGCACGGGATGCTGGCTAAACCCTTGAAAAGAGGAGCCGAGTGTACAGCCTGGGTGAGACGGGACATCATTTGTGTGGAATTTAGACTATTTCGGAGTGACTGCGAAAAGGTGTACTCATGCTGACAATTCATGTGGATGCTTTATATCTGGAGGATGAAACTCTTCTAAAATAAAGCCCGTGCACCCATCGGGGCACGGATGCTTCCCGATAAAACCGACACCACAAATCTGCCCCATCTTCTTAAACCCGAGCGTCCACGAGCCTACGAGCCTTCACGAGCCCACGAGCCTACGAGCCTTCACGAGCCCACGAGCCTACGAGCCTTCACGAGCCTTGTATCACTTGCCGGCACTCAATTGCAGATTCAGATTGCTTTCGGGGACATGCCTGCTGCCTGCCTTGTATGCGGTACCAAACCGGTCCTCCCCAGGCTGACTGCTTCACCGACCATCCGGCATACAGCCAGTGCCCGGCGCCAATGCCAGTGCCCATGGGACTATGGCGGAGGTGCTCGAATCGAAGCCAACAAAAGGCGGACGGCCTGCATTGAGTTTCGATGATGGCACCGCCCGGTTCTCAATCGCGAGACCCAGTCTCTGGATGGGGTTTGTTTCTGCTTGTTGCCAGATCCGCACTCACAACATCCACCTGCCTCGCCACCTCTTTCTGTTATCAGGTTCCCTTACTCGGGGTATGAAGACAGACATGTGTGCTGCCTGTGCTGCCTTCATTGTTTCGCCTTGGGTCCCCCAGTTCAGTTCACAAAGCCCGGTCTGACAGTCTTCGCACCAAACAGTTTCCCCCGTCGGTCGATATCCGGTCGATATCAACCTTGACACATGGTGATTATTCCTCCAAGAGCTCGAGAAGTCGCTCTTTGTATTGTCCTCCGGCGTGAGTCCGGCCAAGTCCATAGGTGCCATTCCTTTAGTTGCTCGATGCAATCCTCAAGGTTAATTTGAACGTCCGACAGGGACGACTCGGATAAAAAAGACTGTACTGCGCGGCTGAAGGGCGCTTCCTCAGCCCGCTGCACCGATGACGCTTTTGACAGTAACCCTTTTCGTAGCCATGACTGCAATCATTGCACCAGCTTTAATGCGCTCGCTTGGAGCTTTTTAACCAAAGTTGCACTTGCACTGGCGGTTTTCTCCAAGACCCCACGGTTAGAGATTTATAGTGTAGATGCGTATGCCTGCCCGCCGCGGGGTATGGATTGTGCTGCGCTGCCACCATCTCAGCCACACAACTCCGATCTCGTCTGGTATCAATAAGAACTTTTTCGTGGTGCAAATGCTCTTCGATATGCAAACACCACTTTTCCTAGAGTGGTTCCTGGTTCAAGTACTTGTACCTGACATGATAGTGGGTATCGAAGTCAAATGTTTGAGTCTCATCTTTTGCCCTTTGCGCCTGGCGATGCCTAAGACCCACCAATGGCCAATTCTGCGCCGCCACACTGTCTGACGCTCAAGCATCTTGGCTCCGAGCACATTAACAAGATCTCATGAAATGGATTCGTTATGAATCGGTGGGTGGTTGGCCGAACCCGCTCTTTACCACTCCAGTTTTCTTCCCGACGACGTACAATGGCCAGCCACGATTATTTGGGATTGAGAGCTTGTTTATGAACAAGCGACATCCTGTGCCCAATCTCGGCTTTATGGGTCACGACTAACCGCATCTCATAACCCCATGGAAATGAACATTCCTCTCCAAAAGACCTTTAGAGCAAAAGAAACATTCAAAATGACCTCATTCAGTTGTGACTTCACTCAATTGACTGTAATGCTCCAGATAAGTTTCCAGAAGGTACTTTTCAACGTTCTCCTTCCCTTTCCCTGCTGGCACGTGGGGACCATCATGTCGCAAAAATTGGTTCTAAAACGGCACTCCAGTTCTTGTCCCAACGGTCCTCACTCTCCCTCAATGCGCCTTTCTTCAACTTGTGTAGAAGCAGATCATCCAGTAGTGCATCAATGATGGCCAGGTGTAACTCTGCCTTCTTGACCACCAAGCCATTCTCGCCGTCACTGACCAATTCACCAATCGCAGCGAAATCCAACGTCACAACAGGAACTCCGACGCCAAAGAAATCAAGGATTTTCATGGGCAAGTCCAACCCGCTCAGCGACGTATGGAGAGATATGGCCAAGTCTGCTGCTGACAACACCAAGGGATACTCCTCGGCCGAAAGCCAGGCACTCCGCACCACAACCTTTCTCATGCCGCATCGCGCCACATTCTCCAAGAAATCCGCCTTCATGGGGCCTTTGCCTGTGACAAGCACCAAAAGCGGAGGGGCCTTGGACACCTCGTACGCCTGGAGAGAATCCACGAGAGAATTGAAGTCTTCATCAGGAGTGAAAGACGTTGAGGAAACCAAAATGCGGCGATTATTCATATCAATGTCGGCAAAAACATCGTGCTTCAAAATATCTTTCTTGGCGTCATCTGAAAGGGGCTTGAACTGCGGGCCAGGGCGGTCGTGCAATACATGAACTGCCGTCTCGGTAAAGCCAAACTGCTCCACTAAGAAATCCCTCATGGCGGACGTCACCGTGATATGACCCCAGGCTAATTGACCCAACCTGCTCTCGTAGAGCCGCATAAGTCGCACAACCAAGTTTTTCTCGTTCCGGTATCGAAGATTCAAAATCAGGTAGTTGAGATTATGCCAGTCAATGATGAGCTTGGTCTGCGGGCTGCAAACTCGAATGTAAACCAATAAAATGGCCAAAAGAGGTAGGGCGGGCGGGTTCTGGAGCATTATATGCAGGCACCCCGGAACCTGGCCCAAAATGTGCCACAACTGTCCGATTTGCCTTAGGATTTTGACCATGGCAAAGACTAGATAGGGCAATTTGCGAGTGTTGTGCACCACGCGTATGGGTATGATATCCACATTGGGATCGTCCAAGATCGCTGCGGGAGGTTCAGTTTCAAGGTACCCACAGAGGTTGACGGCGTAGCCGAGTCGAGAAAAAGAGAGGGCATGGTAGCACATTCTGGGCGAGTGACCCAAATCGCCGAGAACGAAGATGCTGATGTTTCTAGGGGTGGTAGGGCGGGATCGACGAATCAAGAAAGGAACGGTGAGGTACACCATGCAGGGAAGGACAAAATAGGCAAGAAGAGTCCATAGGATCCATGCTGGGGTCAATTGGAATTGGCCCAAGGTTGTGTAAAGCATTTGGACTGGGTGGCGTTGAAAGAACAAGTATCTCTACGTTCCACGGTCGTGAGAAGAGAGATATTTGCCAACTGTACGGATGCCACTGCGGAAAACGAATCAAAAAAGAGCTCCGCGACGGGGAATTGAACCCCGGTCTACCACGCGACAAGCGGTAATTCTAGCCACTAAACTATCACGGAATTTTCAGACGGCAAACATTTTAACACTATTTAACCAATAGTATTGAATATCTTTCTTACGAAAGGTTAAACCTCGATGTTCAATGGAGATTACCACAGCGGTACTTGGATATTGAAAAACATGTAGGTCGCCAAAAAAAGAAGGTTCTTGAGATAACTCCAAGACATATCCAAGTAGTCATAGCTAAACTGTGGCCTTATCATCTTCGAAAGGAAGACAGATAAACCCTTGTCTAGGAGATCAAAGAGGCTCTCCTAGACTTCACCTCAACGCAAGCAGTAGTTATCATTAGAGCAGATTGTTTCAAGCCTCATCCGTGCATCAGAAGGTCAACGTAATGAGTCATGAGAGATAGGTCCCGAGCCCATCGCCTCGTAAGTAATCAAGTGAATATAGGGGCACGAGGATAGCGATGTCTATCAGGATCAATCACCTTGAACAATCTGTTGGGCAAGTCGCTATACCCCATGCTCATTCGTGGGCGTCCGCGTGGCAAAGAACAACCACTACACTCAATGCGTCTTTGGTGCATCACTCAAGGTCTGATTGATCCACTTGATCAGCTGCCTTGATACTTCCAAGGCCCCTACCTTTTGGGGTTGCAACTTTTGTATTTAACAAAATTCTTCTCGGTCCCTCGAGAGAGGCTTCCTCTTCTTTTGCTGATGGCTCTAGATAAACACCCACATCGTACTTTTCTGCATAGTGACGCCAGTGCTTAACTCCGACTGGTGTGCGCCCCACGGGAATCTTGAGCACGTCTTCAAGTGAATGCTCCATTTAGAGTCTGAGCAACGGGAATGTCAAGGGCCAACTTCGAAGTGTCAATTTTTGAAAGCAGCCTCTGTAGGGGCAAATCAAGAACAGTGTCTAATTGTCTCCGTCCAAAAGCTCGTTGACGCCCTGTTTATCCTTGAAGTGTTGCACTTCACCACTTTTTGTACTTGCAAGATGGGTGCTTTGACGGCAATTTCGTCTTTACCGGCTCGATTGCACAACTGGACACGCAGCCTCTTTCTGGCTTCATGAATCCTTGTATATGCGTTCTTCCTTCAAAGGTATAGATAGGCCATACTTCTTTTCCACCAGCACCACTTTGATTTTACAAGACGGGGCTTTAGCGTTTTTCTAAAGTTGTAGTGGTGGTTTGACCTTCATAAGAATGGCTGCTATTTGCCTGGGGTCTAAGTAATGGGATGAGTAACATTCTCTCACTGCAGCTGCACCATCGAAGGTACTGGCAGGTGGCAAGATTCAAAGCAGGTCTATCGGGGCGGAACTAAGCCGTGTTGGGTCAGCGGCCGTGTTGAGTCGAGATTATGATATCACGAGCAGGTAAGAGCAGCCAATGATAGAGCTTATAACGAATTTCTGCCGCGGTGATAAAGGAACTAGAGTACAAAACCATGCACGAATCCTAGCCCATGATTGAGGCCTAGCAGTCAATTGATTGAATGAAGGAAATACAGCAGGAAAGAAGGAGGTTGCAAACATCCTTGACAGAATACTGGGGAAAAGATAGTCGCGGGCACTGCATGCAGTACACCCGAGATCCCACCGGTTTGAGGCAGGCACTACCTGGTGTACGGGTGAAGGCGCCGCAGCGGCCAAGTCCCGCCACCATGTTCAAGAAGAGAAACCTCAAGTCCTCCACTGCAAAGCGGCGCAGTCCAGATGATGACATTGATTCCGCTTCGGTAATATCCATTGCCGCTGAAACATGCAAGCGGCCGAAATTCTCTTCCAAATCGGCGAACCCTGGCCCCGCAGAGCCAAGTACAGCTGTGGGTTCCTCGAAAACAGCTGAACCTTCGTCTGGAGGCCGCAGTGGAGATCCTGAGGACAAAGAGGACACCTTGTCAGAACCACGTAAAGCCACAAAAGTGGTTGGGCCAAAGGGCGCTCCAAAAAACATCCGAGTCACGACGCTCACGGACTTCCAGCCAGACGTGTGTAAAGACTTTCAGCAAACCGGGTACTGCGGGTACGGCGATACATGCAAATTCTTGCACATTCGAGGCGAACTGAAAGTGACAAAGCTGGTTGAAAAAGAGTGGGAAACCGTTGGCAAAAAGCTGAGGCAGCCAGAAGAAGTCCCGTTTAAGTGCGTTCTCTGCAAGGCGCCGTACACCAGTCCGGTGAAGACGCTCTGCGGGCACGTCTTTTGCCGTGGGTGTTTCATGGGCCGCTTCAGGGCAGGCCACCTGAAGTGTGTGATATGTCGGCAAGAAACCGGCGGGTCAGTGCAACCCACCACCGTTTAGTGAGAAGAAAGCTTTTGGCAATTTGTGGGCGATTGTCCAGGATAATGGCATGTGACTGAGAGCTTCTACCTGAGCCCATCTCCATCCCACCTTCTCACAGCGAATTTGCACATGCTTTTGCTCGTGCCATGGAGCGGCTTGCCAGCATTCTTGCCCAGTTCCTCGTTGTTTGGTGAGCCATGATATATGCAGTGGCGCGTCGGGTCGGTACGATCGGCCCCGCGCAGAGCTTATCTACAGTTGCTCCATTACGCCACCGCCAACCATCGACAATTCAATTGAAACATTTGGCCATAAAGACGCTGGAAAGAGGCAAGCATCACCTACCACAATCCAGGCATCCCAGCATTTAGCGTCTTGAAGCAGTATCTTCAAGAGAACATCTCTTCACAAGTTGCTGCCGCAACCATCAGCAACTACTTGTGTGACTCTGTTCGCTTCTCGGTTCAACACTACATCCAGGCCGGCAATTAAAGATGGAGCAGCTAGAGAACATTCCAGGCTATGACATTGCCATGGACAAGTACAATGAGTACGCAGAGGAGCACTTTAACCGAATAAACCCATTCGAGGATGAAGACGGAAACACTCGGAAGCTCAGTGGGAATCCGCAGCAGCAAAAGTCATGGAGACGAATCCAAAAACAAGCATGGGTTCATGATAAATGCTTCTTGGGTCTGTGTGGAGTTGGCATGGACTGCGGGCTCGGGCTTGTGCCGTTGGCGGTGTTTTTTTTGCCAGCAATAGGACCCATAGTGATGTATGCGGTGCATGCCCGGCTCATCCACATTGCTCAGGAGGAGTTGTTTATTCCCGAGAAGTTAGTCATGAGGCTACAGTCAAACATCCTCGTTGACTTTTTGATCTCGTTGCCGCCCGGGATCGGGGCGTTTTTCTCGTGGATGTATGGATCTCTGACTCGGAATGCAGGTCTCATATACTTGTACATGGAGAAGACGTTGAAGAAGCAAGCGGCCGGAGAGGCTCCGGTGTATGTTGGACCCAAACGGGATCACGTGATGCTACCCCAGCAGGCCAACCCTACCAGCCAAGCCAGTCCCACGGGTTACAAGTCGTCTAAAGCTAGTCGCATGGGCCCCAAATCCTCAAAGCACGCGAAGAAAGGCGGGTTCATGGTTGGAGAGCAGCAGTCCGGCGTGAGATAGTGTGGTGCAAAGGCGTTTGGAACTTGGCATTCAAGCCAACACCTTTCGGTGCACTCGAGTCTTGTGTGGTCACGTTGATAAACGCGGCGCACGGTTGTGTGACATGGGTCGAGAAGATTAGAAGAAATTGCGCCTAAGGCCATGGCTATTAGGTTCCCAGCTCCAGGAATGACTGGAAGCGCTCGAGCCCTGAGCTGGGTGCCGCATCCCACAGTCATGTCCCAGTCAGGTCCCGTTCAGGTCCTAGTCAGGTCCCGTTCAGGTGCGTTCAGGTCCCGTTCAGGTCCCGTTCAGGTCCCGTTCAGGTCCCGTTCAGGTCCCGTTCAGGTCCCGTTCAGGTCCCGTTCAGGTCCCGTTCAGGTCCCGTTCAGGTCCCGTTCAGGTCCCGTTCAGGTCCCGTTCAGGTCCCGTTCAGGTCCCGTTCAGGTCCCGTTCAGGTCCCGTTCAGGTCCCGTTCAGGTCCCGTTCAGGTCCCGTTCAGGTCCCGTTCAGGTCCCGTTCAGGTCCCGTTCAGGTCCCGTTCAGGTCCCGTTCAGGTCCCGTTCAGGTCCCGTTCAGGTCCCGTTCAGGTCCCGTTCAGGTCCCGTTCAGGTCCCGTTCAGGTCCCGTTCAGGTCCCGTTCAGGTCCCGTTCAGGTCCCGTTCAGGTCCCGTTCAGGTCCCGTTCAGGTCCCGTTCAGGTCCCGTTCAGGTCCCGTTCAGGTCCCGTTCAGGTCCCGTTCAGGTCCCGTTCAGGTCCCGTTCAGGTCCCGTTCAGGTCCCGTTCAGGTCCCGTTCAGGTCCCGTTCAGGTCCCGTTCAGGTCCCGTTCAGGTCCCGTTCAGGTCCCGTTCAGGTCCCGTTCAGGTCCCGTTCAGGTCCCGTTCAGGTCCCGTTCAGGTCCCGTTCAGGTCCCGTTCAGGTCCCGTTCAGGTCCCGTTCAGGTCCCGTTCAGGTCCCGTTCAGGTCCCGTTCAGGTCCCGTTCAGGTCCCGTTCAGGTCCCGTTCAGGTCCCGTTCAGGTCCCAGCCAGGCCGCAACCCTAGGTTCATGAACGCAGCGTCTCTTCTGAGATGGACCCGCTCGAGCTCCAAATGAGGTCCCCTAGTGTAGGCGTTGTTCGAATATAAACATGGCTAAGGGGACTCATGCTACCTGTCTTCAAGAAATGAACGTCGGGCCTGCACATACCGCGGGCCCCGACGCGTAATGCGTAATGGTACCACATTCTCAAGCTATTCTCACTCCAACCCACCATGTACGAGAGGCCCGACGGAATTGAAAACGAGCGCGTTTGGATTGACGGATGCTTCGACTTTACCCACCACGGTACGACTTTTTCCCCCCGGGGCCCGGGCCGCCGCGGTCCGCGCTCCACTCCATGTCCCACCGACTCTGGATGAGCCGCCGACTATGGATGAGCCGCCAACGCCGGCTCCCTCGCCCCCTCTCCATACTAACCATAGGACATGCAGGCGCCATGCTCCAGGCCCGGCAGCTCGGCCGGGAACTCTTCGTCGGGGTGCACTCGGACGCCGAGATCCTTCACAACAAAGGCCCCGTGGTGATGAAGATGGACGAGCGCTTGGCCGCCGTCAACGCGTGCAAATGGAGCACGCGGGCCGTGGCCAACGCGCCGTACGTCACGGACCCCGGCTTCATGGCCGAGTATGGCTGCAAATACGTCGTGCACGGAGACGACATCACCACGGACGCCAATGGAGAGGATTGCTACAAGGATGTGAAGGAAAAGGGCCTTTTTGTGGTGGTCAAGAGAACGCCCAACATTCTGACCACCGACTTGGTGGGGCGCATGTTGTTGATGAACAAGGCGCACCACTACCAGCCGCTCTTACAGCAGGGCCGCGAGCACGTGGTGTTCAAGGACATGGCTAGTTTTCAGAAATACGCCTCCGACTGCACGGGGTTGCACGCGGGTGCGGCGGTGCACGTGGTGAGCGGTGAGAGTGCCGCAGGAAACTGCTTCGAGAAGGAGCCAGGGGAGTATCGGCTAGAGCGCGTGGTGGGCGCAGGGCCCGCTCTGCAGGAACGCCTAGCCAACGGGGCGGTGTACATTGACGGAGGCTTTGATCTCTTCCACCCGGGCCACATTGAGGCATTGCGCTTGGCAGCAGAGTGCGCCCGGGCCAAGGGCCTTGCGGTGATGGTTGGCATCCACGAGGACCACGTGGTCAACCAGCACAAGGGCCTCAACTACCCAATCATGAACCTCTTTGAGCGGTGCCTCTGCGTGCTCCAATGCCGGTACGTGGATGCTCTCGTTGTGGGAGCGCCATACATGCCCAGCCCGGCGTTTCTCCACAGTTTGCCGGCACGCTTGGAGAGCGTGGTGCACGGGCCCACGCCCCAGGGCCACCAAAGCCATGGTGGAGACTGCGGCGTGGTCCGCTTGCCTGACCACAAGTACTCGCACATGAATACGGAGTTTATTGTGCAGCGGGTCTTGAGCAACAAGAAGGCGTATGAGGAGCGCCAGAAGCGCAAGGGCTGGAAGGGCGAGGTGGAGGAGAAGTTGAAGGAGGCGGAGGGGCGCCGGGGTAATGGACTGACTGGCTAGACGGCCAGCTTCTTCGACTGAGGGTACCGGTGTACCGGCGTTCGGCGATGCTCTCACTTGTTGGCCGTCGAACCACCGCTGGCCAAGCAGGTCATTTCTGCGCATGGCTCTCGTGCCCACTATACAAATGTGTTCACGTGAAGGCGGTCTTAGAATCACCCTCAGATGCACCCAAGTGATCCAGCCTGGCTGGCACACTGGTCCATGCATATAAACGAGTCACGGGCCAATGTGCGCCGTGTTCAAGGAGATCCATCCTGATAGCCCCCTCTGGCCCGGATGGTCAAAAGCTGGAGGCTATTCAAGTACATATTTGGCATTCATATCAGTACCTCTAGTTTACCGTCCAGTTATGTTTCTTTTCTCTCGTCATTACAGGACAAATTAGACCACTCCAGATTAAAGCACGCCTCTAGGCTCCATGCCAGGTGGTGTTAGCCTCCGACATTGAAAAAGGGGTTTCATTTCCAGTTTCTTATTCAGCTGTGACCGTCAACACCTTGCTTGACCCGTAGGCACTCAAAATCAGCCACATAACTACCGCCAGGGGACTCCGGGCCGAGGTGCTTCCATGGACTGCCCTGAGAAGTCCGTCTTTACACTGACACCTCTCCTTAATCGTCGTTCCCTTTTCGTAAGCTGACCTTTATTCTCTTCAGTGGACGCTTTGCTGATGATTCATTAGTGAGCCGCTGGGGTCATTTATCATCTTCTCGGTCGTCTTGTATTCATTCCTATTCTAGGATCACCATAGCCTTCCTGAGGCCGTTTTGACCAGGGGCGCCCCGACTAAGTTTCTACCGGGTGTACTTAGAAGGCCCGACCCGGCAGTTCCGGCTAGTTGCATGGGATTGAACAACTTGAAACCGTCGCCACCTTTGGATATGCGGTTACAGGGCAGAATCGGCGGTACCGGCT
This sequence comes from Metschnikowia bowlesiae, assembly GCA_002370295.1. NCBI lineage: Eukaryota > Fungi > Ascomycota > Pichiomycetes > Serinales > Metschnikowiaceae > Metschnikowia > Metschnikowia bowlesiae. The sequence goes on along the minus strand of NLAK01000006.1, from coordinate 37,198 downwards.
TGGACGCGTCGGACTGTGACGGTCTAGCTGCAAGCATCGTGGTTCTTCCGGATGCAGACTCTCTCGGAACCCTACCCAACAAGCTAGCCTGTCTTTGGAAAGAATAAAAACATGACAAGAGCTGTTAGACTTGAACAGTGTCGAAGTGACTAATAAGCTCTTGATATCTGAAGTATATTCGAATACAGCAGTCTTGGAGGAATCCCTTGGGATTTGGTCTTGCCGGACAACCTGTCGGTTTTATATACCTTCCAAACGGGGCTTTGGGTGAATCTTGAGGGATTTCCTGAAACACCGGCTCATCGGGGCTCATACATTTATATAGTGTTCGAGGTGAGCGTTAGCTGCAACTTCTGCGACTTGATGCACGAATTGGGCCAACTCGCATGTGCATGCGGATTGGCCCCAACGCTCAGTGTCTTCAGGGCGATACGGGCCGTATTAATTAGGCTTTAATATTCTAGAGATCCAGAATAAATACCATCGCCGGCCTCCGCCGGGCATAAAGTACTTATAATAAACCACTCATAAAAAGTTACTAACAGCTCACATAAGTGGGGGATACTACATAGCTTGTTTATGAGAATTATTGTTGTTTACGTCAAGTACTCCAGAGAAGATGTGATGATCCCTAAAACAAGGGGCCCGTCCAACTTATATAAATGAAACTGGTCTGGGCCACATGAGGCCTACTGAGGTGAGGGGCCTGGATTCACCCTCTTCAGTCGGCGTGAGGGCACGACGGCGCCATCTTGGTTCGAAATGGAGTTTTTGGACCCGGCCAGACGCCTTAATCGCCTCTCGATTCCCAGTCTTACTTATGTGGGCTGAAGTAGTGTCAGAGGAGGGATTCTGTGTCTCAGACCACGACATTGCATTTCGAGTGGAAACCATGGCGCTGCACCTGATAGGGAGCAACTGGTGCCGGCTGGTCTAAGCCTCGGAGATAGGTGGTCGAGGGCGGTTCCTTGTAACCGCACGTAGATCAATTGTGTATCCATGGGTGGCACCCATGGTGGATTTAACACTTACCATTTGAGATCACTTCCACTTTCGGGTGCCAACCTAAATGTAGTATGTCCAAAGCTCTCTTAATTCCATTCAAAGGCACAATATTAGTTGTTCCAACTAGTTATGTTGCTAACCTACTCTTTTGATAACACTGCCATATAAACACACATTTTAAACCCCAGAAGCCGGACGTATTTTATGCGGAGGATTCACCATTAAATAATGAAGTAACGGTTGGTCTTTATAGAAATCGAAGTTCAAACAGTTTAGTCCTAATCGTAGTGTTTGACGAAGTATATAGGATGGTGAAACGGCATCACTGAAGCCACATTTTTTTTTTTTTTTTTTTGGGCCTGGCGATAGGTGACTTGCTGTGTTCGGAGCTTACTATTGGGTCCCATACTATTTCCCACGATTCGAACGTACATAGACGTAGCTCAAATTTAGTGAGCCAATAAAAAAATAGCGCACATTTGATGGCAATTATTGTAATATTATTTGAACAGTATGCTCTGGCGTAGTTCCGCTAGATCATCAATACTAGTTATGTTGTTATAGTTGTCCGTCAATTACCAAGAGAAGATGTATTCGTGGAAGTACGGTGTTTCAGGGATCATCCAGACTAGTATAGATGAAAACTGGCCGGGGAGCGAGGCGGGCCTTGATCCACTTTCAGCCGCGTAGGGCCCGTGGCACCACATTTGGCCGATGTTGGGCTGGCACACGGCCGTACCCGTTAATCCTCAACAAGTCCCAATGTGCCTTTTTAGGCCATAATGGCATCTTTCCAGGCGGCCTGAGGCGGGAATTGCCCTGCATCCGAGAAAACCTCCGTTGCATTCGGGTAAACCACGCCATTGCACCTGATAGAGAGAAGCTGGCACCACCTAGTCTAAGCCTCGGAGACAAGCGGTCGGAGTCGGGCTCGCCTCTCCAGGTGAGATATCGACAGTTTCACCCTGTACCCCTCCTTCAATGAATACATGGGTGGCGCACTACCCATGGTAACTCCAGTGCTTCAAAACTCTTTGAAGAAATTCATATTCATGATTAGTTGCGAGCAAGACTGCTAGGGATTCGTACACAGAAGATGCCAGTCATTTTGAATGAACATGGATAATCCAAAATTCTTGGTTATCTGAACCACTATAATGAGGAACATCATGCCGGTCCCTCTTTGCGGCAACAGCAGCACCCGGATTCCTGAAATTTATTACTTGATGTTCGAGTTTTTCTCGTCCATATCCCCGTTCCATGGTGAATATGTTGTGCGGACTACTGATGGTTTTCGGGGTATATTTAACCAAGATTCCTCGGAAATTCGAAATATTGTGGGTGCCTTGAATCAACACTTTTCCAAACTTATCAAGATATGCCTGCCAGGACTTCCTTCCAGTGGTACTAGTGTTTACACCAAGGAATATGTTGACAAGGTCTACCTTCCCTCCTTGCTTCCTAAAAAAAATGGTGTGCACAGTTTTGGCGTCATCTTGCTTGGTTACATTGAAGCTGCATCAAAAGGCTCCTATGTACACTTTTATTACTTCTTGGCGTTTGGTTTCTCTCGGATGCAAATCTGTTGTTACATACAAATGGCCACGATTAAGCTTCCCAAAACAAATTATCAGTTAGACCCACCATGGGTAGCGCGCTACCCATGGATACCAAATTTACCTGCGTCGTACGCTACAAGGGGAAACCATCGTTACCCCCACCTGGAGAGAGACATGTCCAATCCCCACCGACTATTTCCGAGACTCAGATGAGATGGCACCAGCTGCGTCTCATCCGATGCAGCGCCGTGGTTTTTATCCAAGTGCAACGTTGTGGTTTTTATCCAAGTGCAACGTCGTGGTTTTTCTGAGATGCAGGACAAACACCCGCCTCTAGGCGCCATTGGTCTAGATAAGCCAGACCAGGACTTATCGGGACGCCTAAGACGGCCCGAACGTGCATAACACCCCACTCCGACCAAATATGTCGCCATCGTGCCCCCACGGCGGCTGGAAATGGCGCAACCAGGCCGGCATCTCGCCATGAGGCGCCCGACGTCTCATGCGGGCCGGGCCAGTTTTTATCTAAGTTTGGATGATCCCCCTTGTTTTAGGGATCATCAACGAATACACCTTCTCTCAAGTTCTTGACGTTAAAACAACTACAAAAGAATCTAAAAATCTGTCTCATAATCTGTAATTCCTTGACTTCACTATCCGGGTCATAGCTTGTATGATCCGGTTTGACGTAGAGTTTCCAAGGGGAGTGACTCTGACTAAAGTCAAGAGGCGACTTCATAGTGTCCTCTAAGTGAGTGTGAGCCTCTCCAGTAGGTTCTAAGGATTCAAGTGAAGGTTCACTTGAATCTACACTAGATGTATTCAGTAGTTCCAAATATTTCCTCGATATTTACATACAAATAGTGACATGCAACTTTTTTTAAATTAACATTACTTGTTTTGACCCATTTGTCTCGGTGTAGTTGAGGTACAGGGTAATATTTCGACTTTTTCTAGAAAGTGCGTGAACCCAAACTAAAGAATGCCGGACACATCTAAGATCCAAGTGATCCAATTCAAAGATCCAAATTAAAGACCCAGGAAAGACCCAGGAAAGACCCAGGAAAGACCTCCACATCTGCGTCGTCTGCTATTGAAGCGCCAGTTTCACTTGCTGTAAATTTTAAAGACTCAACTGGCGTGTCACGTGCGCGGCCCTACTTCCTCCATCAACCATATTCCAAACACCATACAATTAGTCAGGCTTCGTCGTCAAAACTTGTTCTTGTTACCGCCGAGCTGTGTCAGCTGGTCACAGGAGAGCTGGTTACAGGAGCATCTGTGCTGAAGTCATCCGAAGGGTGATGGGTGCAATTGGCGAGGTGCGACACTGCACTGTTGAGTCCCGCACGAGTTACAAGCATTGCATATACTGACATTTTCAACTACACACCCATTCAAGGTTCCTGTCAATCATTTCTTGGACAACTTGTCCGCATCAATGTAATCCAACACAATGATGCTCAATTTATATACATGCCTCGGACGGCCGCCTAGGCCCTAGTCCGGCTAGTCTAGCTGGCGCATTGTCCAAGACACAGTGCCTACATGGCAAGCAGCGACTCGCACGCCTGGGACTTGTCTCGCATGGCCTGCTCGTGCTCGTTGTGGTTGGAGTTGCGCCGGCCCGAGCGGTTTGCCCCGAGCCCCTCGAGCTCCTCGTCCATCAACTCGTCGCCTGCCTTGCCCCAGTTGAACTTGCCCGAGCCGTTTTTGCTGACGTGGTTGGGGTTCATGTCGTGGTGGCCGTTGTGCGTAAAGTACCGAGGCTCCGACTGCTTTTCATGGACGGTCCATTTGTTTGTTCTGGTCATGGCTGTAGGATTGCTGAAGGATGGACAAATGGAGATTATGGAGCAGTAGAATGTGGAATGTGGAATGTGGAATGTGGAATGTGGAATGTGGAATGTAGAATGTGGAATGTAGAATGTGGAATGTGGAAATGTGCTGTTGTTGCTGTTGGACTTCAATGAAGAAAAAGATGCCTCAGAGGGATTCTGCTGGTATTTATACCTCGGGCTGGGCGATTGCCTGACCATTGCATGAATGGCGGAGGCCTGACCAATGCATGGCGTCCTGCATGCCGCGCGGGGTCGCCCGTGGGTGCGGAGACTCGATGCTCCCCACACGTCATGCCTCTTAGCCAGGCGCCTCATTCGCGCGTCCATGCCCAGCAACCTGCCCTTGCTTGTTCCCCTTGCTCCGGGCATCGACCCATCTCGTCGGCTGCCCTATATGCACGCTGGCTCTCGGGTGGCCGCAAAAGTGGTCGCGAGGCCCACGGTGTCTCTGAGCCAGTTGCCGCGTCGTCGGAGTGCTTGTTCAATCTCCCCTTTCGGTGCAGTAGTAGTGCCCAGTCTCGGCCGTGGACTCGCAGAGGACGCACCGGCGTAGCATGCTTGGTCCAATTGCCCAAACTGAATGCGCTGGACTTGAGGGGGATCCTCCGCCGGACTTGAGGGATCCTCCGCCGGACTTGAGGGATCCTCCGCCGGACTTGAAGGATCCTCCGCCCTAATCTTCAACTTAGCCGATTTTCTGCATGTCTAGTCTGTCGCCCCACCTTCCAATGGGTTTGGACATGCGTTCAACAAAGGATCCCCGGTAGTACGCCGTCTCAGCCGGCCGCACGTAGGCTTCCACCTTGAAAATAATGAAAGTCCCTATCATTAGGGATATGCTCGCCGAGGTCACTGGAATGACGTGTTATGGCGTCACTGGAGCCAAACGCTTCTCTGCGCAGTGCACATGCGCGGACACGAGGCCCGGCCCCACGTGATGCCCACGTGACAAGAGCAGGCCCCAGACTCGTGCAGTGGAGTGCTGCTTTCCCGAGTACCTTGGCCTTCATCGCTCCAAGGAAGCCGTTGCCGCTGGTTCTGTTCCATTGCACGCCTCCATACGCGTATGCTTGAGCCGGTTCCCTTTGTCGTCCGTGATCGCTCCACCGCTTGTCTCTGCGCCATCTCCGGACCATGGATCTCCGTGCTGAAGAATTGAGAGCTCTCAAGGCCATCTATAACGATACCCTCTTTCTAGATGACGAGACAATTTTAGCTGATGACACCGCTTTAGCCCACGACCCCGTTTCAACTCACCCCAGTTCAACACACCCCAGTTCAACACACCCCAGTTCAACTCTCGACCCCGGTTCAATCCGAACGCCCCCATCGGACGGCACCACCTCCTCATTGAGCACCTCATCCACTCTTGAATGCAACTATAATGGAGTTCTAACGGTGCCGATTTCTCTCGACGACCCCATCACCGTCTCGGACATTGCCCGGTCCCATGTTCTCCAACACTTGCCGCCTCTTCGGCTCGCCTTTCTGCTTCCATCCCTTTATCCGTATGAACAATGCCCCGATATATCCTTGCATTCCAGTTTCTTGCCCAAAGAGACAAAGACCCAAGTAGAAAATGAGCTTCGACAACTTTGGTATGACTCAAAATACCAGGTTCTCTTTGCAATGGTGTCGCACCTCCAGGAATTGGTGGCGCTGCCCATGGATTTGTTGAAAAAGGGCCAACTCACTGAGTTCTTGGAAAGTTCGGATTCTTTGAAACCGCGCCCACTGCCTCTCCCCTCTGGAAACCCAATCTTCCTATCTCAAGGCGCCACTCGTGTATGCCTTGGGCTCGACCAGCAACTCATAGATCTTCTTGTCACTTCTGACAAAGACCAAGCCCACAGGGTTTTCGAATCGCTGACGTTTGTGTGCGGAATTTGCCAGGAAAACGCCTTCGGCCTGCGGAGCTTCCAATTTCCCCAATGCAAGCACGTGTTTTGCTTGCGGTGCTTGAGGGATTTCTTCATCAACCTCATCGACGACGCCAACGTGGAAAAAGTGCATTGCCCGGACTTTTACTGCTCCAAAAGCGTCGCCTCGGAACGAGAGTCTCATGTCGCCCAAAGAATCCACAATGACCTGGACTTTGAGGAGTTCAAGAAAAAGCTCATGACACCTCCCATTTTGCTAGACGACTTGAAGCGCATATTGGACCATGACCCAACCGCAGACTCTCCAAGTCCCCGCAAGAGCCTCCCAACGGCTTGCGACAACTCCGCTAAGGCTCCTCGCCACATTTATGAAAAGTACCTAGCGCTTTTTCTCGACCACCAGCAAAACTTGCTCTCGAAACTCTTTCCGGCTCGGGTCGTCACGTGTGCGGGAATGGCCTGCACCAACCTCATCTACCGCTTGGACGTCAGCGATCTCTTGGTGGTGTGCAGAAAGTGTGGCTATGCATTTTGCAACAACTGTCGGAAATCAAACCACACCAAAACCCGCATTTGCACGGGTGTCCGGGACAAGAGGCAGTACTTCGGCATCTCCGAGGATGAGCTCGAGGTGTGGTCTTCCCCCAAGACTCCGGAAAATGCCGCACAGAAGGAACTGCTTCGCCGCACTTACGGCTTGGATCTCTTGAGAAAACTCGCCTTGGAGTACGACATGGACAAAATGGATCGTTTGTTTCTGCAGCTTGTCACCGACGGCGACTTCTCCAAATGCCCCACGTGTGACTTGGTCATTCAGCGTCTGGATGGCTGCAACAAGATGAAATGCCTGGCGTGCTACTCCTTCTTTTGCAATGTGTGTGGGGCATTCTTGCCCCCTGACACGCCGTATGAGCACTTTAACGACAAGAGCTCGTCATGCTATGGCAAACTCTTTCACGGAATGCCGGGCCTCGACGAGACTTGAATTATTTCCTTCCCATTGAAGCGTTCGCTCCTGGGACGAACCGAGTGGCCGGTATCAATGGTATTTGTCCACGGGTATCAATGGTATTTGCTCCGTGGATCTCGACCGTCCATGAATGCTTCCACATTTGGCACATTCACACAAGAGATATGTTCAGACCTTTGCACCTTGCGTCAGTACTGTTCACCCACTTGAGTCGCCTGGAAGTGCTGGGGACAAACCCGTGCACCGCACCTGGCCCGCTTTATCGCAACCGCATCTTCTCCGCAGTCTCTTTATCATAATCCATGAAGTTGCGCATTGCATGTCTCCAGTTCAGCCCTGTCATCGGCAAAGTCGAGCAGAATATCGCCAAAATCAAGAGACTTGTTTCGAAATGCAACAGAGACATTGATCTATTGGTTTTGCCCGAGCTTTCCATCACAGGCTACAACTTCCATTCCCCCAAGGATCTCGAACCGTACTTGGAACAAAAAGGGAGGGGACGATCCTTCAGCGTAGCAAGCGAACTCTCCGAGGCTTTGCGCTGCACCACGGTGATAGGATACCCCGAAACCTCCAATGGTATCACCTATAACTCCGCAATGGTGGTCGACAGATTGGGAAATCTCGTCTCCAATTACCGCAAAACGCACATGTATGAGGCGGATGAGGTGTGGGGCTGCTCTGAGAACCCAGATAAAAGCTTCCCTCCGGTGACGCTAAGCTTTCCCGGAGAGAGCGATGAAACGTTTGATGTGCTTTCAAACATCGGCATTTGTATGGACTTGAATCCCAAGCAGTTCAAGGCGCCCTTCGGAGCTTTCGAGTTTTCTTTGAAAACCTGGCAGAATGACTCTTCGTTGATCATTGTGCCTACAGCGTGGCTCAGCTCAGACTCCCCCTGTTCGCAAGATCAGCTCAACCCAGCAGAAAAACAAAAGCTCACTAGTATGTACACGAACTTTGTTCTGGACTGTCAAAATGGGACCGAGCCTCACCAAGCAAGCGGAGGTGAGACTTCCTCCGTGCTGGGCTTGTTCGAGAGTGCCAGCTTTGTTACCGAGCCATGGAAGCGCTCCAAATCGCTCATTGATTATTGGATCGTGCGGTTTTTCCCGTACTTGTCGCATCCAAATAACATGCTCCCCAAGAAGAACCACAAAACAACTGTTGTCTTGTGTAACCGTTCCGGTGTTGAGGATGATATTGTGTATGGAGGATCTTCATGTATCTTGCAGTTTGACCCCACATCGAGTGGTTCTGAGGCAACAGGTATGGAGAACCCCAGCGTGAAGGTGTTGGCATCTGCGGGGCAAGTCTCCGAAGAGGTCATCTGGTATGAGGTGGATTTGTAAGGCACCTGAGAACGTGTGCCCGTAATCTTCCCATTCACATCAATTGCCCTATCACCGCTAACTCGTTGTAATAAACCGACCTGCCAAGAATCATTTCATCTTCGGCCGTTCTTTTCGTGTGTCCCCAATGCGCCGCACTCGCCTTCACCCATCCTTTGATGTAGTTGTGCACATGAATGGTATAAACTCCACGATTTTGAAACATGTGGTGTCCAGAAACATCAATCGTAGATCATGGATTCAAGAGCCTCGGTGTTGCTGGTCGGGGACGTTTGCCCACTAGCCTTCCTGGCACGCATTATCCACATGGCGAGGCGATAGTATTGTATCGACTTCCAAACCCCAGAGACCTCAAACGACTCTAAGAGAATCAGAGGCCGTCGCAAGAGCCAGAATTCACCACAAGAAACCATTTCTCTGTTGGCAAGTTCACGCCATCATGTCCGCGAGGACTGGAGTAAACACTGGGACACCCATGGAAAGAGTAGGGATAAAGGGGGAATGCGTCATATTTATACTTTTGGGTTCTCTTTGTAACCTCGCTTCTAGTGCCACGAATCTGAAACGTTGCTGTAATGGTGCGATACGTTTTACAGCCAGCTCCTCCGCATTATTTCTCAATGCGCCGCCCCAGTTTTTCTGAAAGCTGTAGCCAGCTTAAAAAATACGATCAAAGGTAAAAAAGAGGGTAGCAAACTTAAGTCAAAAAACATGCAATTGTATTTTATGTCTAATTCCACAAAACGTGACATTCCGTTAAAAGCCCTTCTGGCCAAATGGTTAAGGCATCCGCCTCCTAAGCGGAAGACTCCGGGTTCGAGTCCCGGGTGGGGTTTGTTTTTTGCTGCAAATGTGTCGCCGCAAACCAGGAGCGGCACACATAATCATTTAATTCACCAGCCCTATGTAGAAGCCGCCACCCAGAGCCGGTCTTTATGGCTTGGCCAGCAGGGCAATTTTATACAGTCCGCACGCCGTCCTTTACAGGAACCTTTATGCCATTGACGACCCTACACGAAGAGCTGTGCACCAGTGATGATTCAATAACCCACATTCTGTTAAAGCGGCAAACACTACCAGTAGACAGAAAGTGTCAGTGCAGTAAGCGAGTACAGAAACTGACCACTTAGTCCAGTAGACCGAAGGTGTCGGTGCGGAGACTGACCAGTTAGTCTAGAGGAATCAGTGCAGAAACTCATCAGTTAGTCTGGACTCAGTACAGAAACTCACCAGTTAGTCTAGAGGTGTCCGTGCGGAAACTGACCAATTGGTCTAGTAGACCAATTTCAGCAACAACCTCTTCCGCCAAATAAACCCGGCCCATTTGGTCCTAGAACCCAAAGTCAAAAGCACTCATGTCCGGCTCGGCAAAGGCGGCATCGTGGGTGGCCGGAACCGAGTTGTTCCGTGCAGAAAACTCCCGGAACACTTCGTTGGGCTCTGCCGGTCGCTTTTCCTCCGTCAAAAACCGCCAGCTAGTCAATAGCATCATCAGGAGATAGTCACAGCCCATGCGCGAGTAGATGGCGGCGAGTTTGATGACAAAGTCAAACTCCTTCTGCGGCGACACGCCTTTGGCTCCCTCGAGATACGACAGCTTGGCCAGTCTCAAGTTGGAGTAGAGCACGCCTAGCACCGGATCGTCGCGGAGATAGCTGGCGCTTTCGGGAACAAAGCGCAACGAGGCAAAGTCCCGCTGGAAGCGGGGCGAGAAGTCCATGAGATGCTCCAGCACACAAGCGTGCGGAGTATGGAGCAAGGCCTGGATGGACCAGGCCTTCTTCTTCATTTGCCAGAAGGCCCAAGACGTCATCCAGCGGTCGCCCTGCTGCAAGGCTGCAGGAAGCACGTACTGCTCGATGATTTGCTGCACACAGGAGGCATCTTCGTTGACTCGGGCCACCGCCAACGCTAGCTCAGTGTCGTGGATCTTGCTGCACAAGATCATGCAGCAGTCGCTGATTTGCCCGGCAAGCAAGAAGAACGCGGCCGAATCCAAGTACCGGTGCTTGCCCAAGAGAACATAGGCGTTCTTGGCTGCGGCGGCCTTCCAGCGTTGCAGCGCAAAGTCGTTGGCCAAGAACTTGAGCATCTTGTCACGCTCGCTGTGGGCCACGGTTTTCCAAAGGCCCACCAACACCTGCTTTTTGCGGAGGGCAAGGTAAAGTACCGACACGCGGCCCGAGGGGTCTCTCATATCGGCAAACTCGTTGCGGGCCACGGCTTCAAGCGTCTTCTCGAGCCGGAACCGATCGGCCCAGTACACAATGCCGGTGGTGCGTACGGTGGCCCACGACATGCGGGGGTAGGTGTTCTCCACGAGCCCAAAGAGCATCTCCTTCTGGTCACTGTGGAGGGCCCACGACACGTCGCGCATGTTCAAGGACTTCTTCTTGGGCGAGCGCCGGAAGAGCTCGAACGAGTACACGAACTTGAGTCCGTTAGCATCTAGTGACGCTTGGTACTGCGCCGCTTGCATTACCACCTTCACCACATTGCTCAAGGTGATCTGTTGGTGCCGCGTGATGAGGGGGAGGCTGACCGACGCGAGCTTGCCCGAAAGGAGCTCCACCACAGGCTCACCGAAAACAGAGAAGACGTCCGCATCGGCGGCGGGGTCGTGTAGAGGGCTCTTGGTCAACAAGTCTGCGGCCTCGAGGCCCAAGTTCCACGTGATTGGCATGTCCCGCCTCAAAAAGTCCAATAGTCTCACGAGGATGAGCTTGACAAGCTGCTCTTTGTCCATGAGGAGTGCCTGGATCAAAAACTGTGGGTGATATACGGGCAATGGGCCGTTGAGCATGCGCACCACCTCCGCGAGGCCCAAGTCTGTTTCTTTGGCGCGTGGCTGGCCGTTACCATTTGCGCTGCCACCACCGCTATTTTCCTTTTCAATGCCCCCACCACCGCTATTTTCCTTTTCAATGTTGCCCCCACCGCCATCGCTATCCTGGTACCCAAGTAAGAGCTCCTGCACCGTGGCGTCAATAGGCGAGTGGGCGTTCCCTATGGTGACGCGCCCGTCGTCGATGAAGAACTGGTTTCCACTAGAAATCACAAGATAGTGGTCGTCGAGCCAGATCAGATCGCCGATCGCGTGCTCGGTGTACGTCGAAATGTCGATGCGTCTGACCACGGCAAAAGTCGGCATCCGGTTGGTGTAGTCATAGCGGAGCTGCGTGTAGAGGAGCACCGTCCGGCAGAAGCCCACCGACAAAATGGCATTTGTGGTGGATCGAGTGTCGCCCATGAACGTCCAGTCAAGGTCACGTACCGGGCCGTTTTCCGCTGGAAACGTCTCGGCGTACTCCAACACGCCGCTTGTGCAATCCCAGATGGAAAGCTGCATACCATCGACGATGGCCACTTTTCCGATGACTGAGGCCCCGTGAATAAAGCTGGGGTCTTTAAGGTTTGTTTCCACGTGGCACGTTTCCTTCCACTCCATGACTCCATCAATGTACTCCACTGCTAGAAGCCAGAGACGGCCTTGTTCGTCTATCACCGAGACTTCTCTTTCCAAAAACGTTGAGATGTTGGACACTTTCGGCTTCGCCCCATATTCACCGGGAAACGGCTTGCACAGAACTTCGTCTATGATATATTCACCGCCGCCGCCAACATCTGCGGGTGAGGGGGCTCTCGTAGCAAATAGAATCCTAGCGGAGGGCTGAGGCGAGGCCTTTACGTGTTGCGGATCTCCACGTGTAGCCTGCAGAGAATTCCCCATAGCGCTGGTATCAACTCTCCATGCCTTGGTTATAGTCGGGCTGTAGACTGCAATGATAAAATAAAGGGAGTCGTTTTTCTTTTCCACGAAAAACGCCAGTGGCGTTTGCTCAAGACGTGCGCTTTCATGCACCACATCCAAACGCAGTATCAACCTCGCATCCAGCTCATCCATAGTTGCCCCGTTGCAATCCCAAAAACTGACAAATCCCCCCGTTTCAATGGTCACGACAAGATGACACCTGGCGCTTTGGACAGCAAAAACGTCGTTGATCAAAACGGCGCTTAGGATGCAAGCATTGCGATTACCATGGCTAACGTTGATGCAGAAGCGCTTGCTGAGGGCGATGGAGTCCCTCGACGCCCCTATGGCCCTTTGCAGTGACCCGCGTCTGGCAGTCGGGGTTTTAACCGGCACAGGCTCCCACACGTAGTTCTCATTGGCAAAACGCAGCACGCTGAGCATAACATTTCCCGAATAGGATGTGGATGAGGTAAAAAGTTTGACCACTGACTTGGAGTGACCCAGGAACTTTTCCTTCAACACGAGACAAGGGGCGCTGACATCCGCAAGATCTAGTTCGATACTCCGTAATGTTTTCTTTATGGCGTCGCTGCATATAAAAAAGAAGCGGCCATTTTGAGCCACTCCACCCAGGCAACGCACGTAGTTATGGAGGAGCCTGATGCGTTCGACCGGAGTAAGAGACGGACGAGAATCGAGGCTGCCCATTCCCGGCAAGCAGACGGAATCCGTTGGGAATCGGGCCACCTCTTCAAAAGTCACGGAGTTCGGCGGGTTCTGGTTCAAGTTGGAGATTTGGACGAGGCACGACTCTGTCGTGCCTAGCACCAACAAATGATCAAGATCAGCGTTTTTGGTCTCAAGGACAATGCAGGAGCGGTATTGCAGCGCTTTCGTGGACAAGTCCAAGTGAGCCCACAGTTTGAGGTAATTGTGGCCGTTGAAGTCACACGTGGCCCAAACATGGAGCACGTGGTCGCTGGTCACGGTGTACAAGATGCAAATCTCCTCCGACCCAGAGAAATTGGGCATGAATGTCCGAAGGTCTCGTATATTGGCCATGGCCTGAAGGTTCATTCCCGCTGATTTGTCGACCGCACGACGGCGCCATTTAAGGTCCACCACCCACGAATCCGCCGCGTGGTCGGCGTATGCCAACTCAAAAAGCGTATTATCACCGTACGTGATCCGCATCCACACCTTGGCAAAGTGGTCGAGCAGTGCCGTGTTGTAGGTGATGATCTTGCTCGCGTCCGGCGAAATGTCCACCATTCCCACCGGCCCAGGCAACAGTTTCAGCCACCGGCACGAAACAGACACAGCCGCATAATCCACGGCTACATGGAGAAGATACACCGCTCTGGAGGTGCCCACCACAAGCTCGGACTCTGTTGGAGCCCAGCGGGCGCAATGAACGGTGTCCTGCACGCAACCGGGCGCCTGGGTAGCCCCGTCCGTGTTCTGGTGCCCGCCAGCCTCGCCCGCTAAGAGTTTGCCATCAGGAGAGATGCGGGCCACCTCCAGCCATCGTGGCACCGTCATGAACTCGTCCAACGGGCGTAGTAGTACGACTTCGGCGCCGTATGCAGCACATATTAGGCCGGTCTCGCCATTGATTGCCACGGCGCTCACATCCCGCTCAGCATAGATAGTCTGGAGACTCGGGTGCGGTCGGTGGGAGCTAGTGGTGGAGCTAGTCACAGAGTGAATGATGACGTTGTTGCCGGAGCCGTACACCACAAGGCGGTGGTTCTTCCAGAGTTTCTGGTCCGTGCACGACGGCGAATTGACGTCGCCAGGAGAGAATGTCACGGTCATTAGGAAATCAAGAGTTCCGAGACAGCCACGACGGATCAGGGGCTGAGGCGCCAGATTATTTGATGCTGTAGGGTGCTGGGAAAATGATTTCAGTGGGGGATTTGAGACAACACCCCCGTGCACCACGGGGAACATGCAGTCAGGTTAGGGAAAGCTGGAATCTCGATTGAAGCACTGATAATAGGCCGGAAGCACTGATACTGGGCCGGCCGGGAAGTGGCTGTATCATTTTTGTTTGGTTTCATGTAAGGACCGCACTCATAGCATTTCCTCTATTCTTTCCGTTTTTGGATAGGGGGTGTTTCAGGTGAGGCTGCAAATCGGAGAGGACTGCTTGGGTATATAAAGGCAGTGTTCTCCCTCTGCAAAAATTTTTTTCCGGCACCTTCTTTTCACAGCCCAAATCCATGCAACTCCCAATTAGCAGCCTGATTTCTCCCGCTATTTCGCCCACTATTCGGCCCATTTTCTAGCCCACTCTCCAGCCTACTTTCCAGCCTACTTTCCAGTCCACTTTCCAGTCCAAATTTCAAGTCGTTACCCATTCCTTTTTGGCAGGGGATCTTAGTGCAGCTTATTCCATGTCCAGATCAATTTATTTTGGCTGTCTTGTCTAGGTGTCTTGTCTAGGTATGCCTAGGGGTCTTGTCTAGACTGTATTGGCTGCGTGGTCTTTTCATTTTGTTGGTATATTTTTGCCTAAAGAGGTCAGTCAACCAAGCAATTGATCTTTTGATGACTGTTAATTACTAGTTGGTTTGAAATTCTTCCCATACTAGTGTTTGGGGTGAACTGGGCCCGGTCGACGTTTTTTGAGGCACGTGCTAATCGTCCGCAAAGCATAGCCTACAGATATTGAATACACGGGTAAAGTTCTTAAAGCAAACCAATTCAGAGGGTATCCCTTGCAACACCCGCCACAGGTGAAAGGATATATGCAGGTTGCATGACGGTTCAAGGACCTTTGAATTCCAGGAAGACGACTACATTCATTGATGAATGATGAACCATGTGATGTTCAAGTGTTAAATAAACACTAGTGGCACCGTGAACTGAGATAAATTCGGGCCTGCCCTGTCCCAGAGATCATACCGAGCAAGGGTCAACTTCAAGTCAGCTCCCATGTTGGATCAAAGGAGTGTTGATACAGGCAAATACTCACATCAGAAAACTGTTGAGTGGGCCGTGTTCAAAATTCGCCTGAGTGGCGTCTCTACAAGAGTGATGCCCACGCAGCTATTTCGAATGTTTTGCATGCAGACTCCGGATTTTGGAAATAAAGGAAATACAGTATCCTGAAAGAGCCTCATTACTTACATTACACTGGGCCAGCTGAGTTAAAGAAGTCGAGGCGGCCATGAGGGGATGGCCTACGGCAGATAATAAGTTCAATATTATTACTTCGAACAGCCAGCGTTCAGGATAAGCGTGAGAAGCACGTATGCTTGAGCAGCAAGGTGCAACTGGGGCGCCACTGAGAGATTATGCTTGGACACCAGTTCTAGACTTTCTCCACATGCTTCGACGTGACCGACTTGAGCTCGGTGTCGTCCATAATATCCAAAATTCCGTCCTCCTCCACGTCGGTGTGTTCCGTGACGCGGAACAAAATCACGGGGGCAGCTATGAGCAAGGTGCCGATGACAAGCCCCCAGGAACTGGCAAACATGGCCATGTAGCTGTGCTCCAAGGCGTCCAAGCGCCATACAATGGCAGCGAATGCCGACTGCAAGGCCTTATAGAAGGACGCATAGAGGGCCACCTTCTTGGGGTTATTGGAGAAGGTCCCCAAGACCCAGAAAATGAAGGACTGGAAAATGGCATCGAACCCGCCATAGAACAAGTACAAGAACATGGGCCCGATGTAGGAGCCGTCCTTGAAGTCGATGGTCTTGAGCTCAGCAACGTTCTCGCGGGTCACGCCCTCCTGGAACTTGAGGCCTCCTCCCCAAATGGCCATACCAGTGACAAACAAAACACCCCAACCCATGCGGGCTCTAACAGGCCGCGAGAAGCGCTGCCAGTCCAAAAGCAGGCCCAACAAGATGGCACCAATCATTTGCGCAGCCCAGTAGAGGAGCGAGTTCAAGGAACGCGTGCGCACGGTGAAGCGGGCACCGTTGAAGTCGTTGAACTGGTAGGTGTAAAACCAGTTGGAGGCGCAAAACATCGGGAAGAGGAAATAGATCTTGCGCTCGGTCATCAACACCTTGAGCATGCCGCGGAGCTCGTCCTGCAACTTGGGGTACTTCTTGGCAATCACCTTCAGCCCGTCGGACTTGTACACCTTGTCCATGGGCAACAAACAGCCGGCCAACAACACTCCGCACACCATGAGCACGATGAAGGCCACGTACGAGCCCACGTTGACATTGGACTTGCCCAGCTCCATATTCTGCGCCAATGGGATGATGGAACCAATCACCGCTCCGAAGTTGAAGATCACCCAAAACACCATGAGTGCCGTGGCTTTTCTGTTCTCCGACGTGTACGACATGATGATGGAGCCCTGGGCCGCCCACGTGAAGGAGGCGCACACGCCCAAGTATGCGCCGGCGAAAATACAGAAGCCGGCGTTTTCCTTATAGTGGAACACCAAGAGCGAGAGCGTGTACATGACGTACCCGGTACCTCCGAACATCAAGCAGGCACGCACACCAATCACGTTGCAGATGACACCACCGATGGCGCCGATGGTGGCGAAGGTGGAGTAAAGCGCCACGTTGGCATTATCGGCCACCTTGGGGTCACTAATACCCGAGTTTCCAATTCCCGTGATGGCGTTGAAGCACCCCGGCGTCAAAAAGATACAGAAGGACATGACGACGATCTGCACCATGGAGTGGGAGTAAGGGGGAATCCAAGGCACAAAGCGCTTGTTGTACCAGAGGCCGGTGGCCTCGATGTCCTTCCAGTCGTGGCGGACCAATTCCAAGTGCTCGTCTTGCACCACATGGTCGGCGCCGCTGGAGCCAGATTCCACTGCCATGTTGCTATTTTGCTTATCAGACATGATGCAATCAGAAAGGCAAGGAAGATGAAGGGAAAGTGGTGATCAAGAAGGGAACTTGCTTGCAAGAGGGACGGGGCCCAGGGCGGGGCCAGGGGTCTTTATATGCGAGACAAATCCGGCGGAGAAGCCGCGCGCCGCTGATAACCTACAGGCGGCGACTCTGGGGTAGGCGAAAATACAATGTTGCATTTCCTGCACACGGGAGATAAGAGGGGCATCCATTTTTTTTTGATTGTCATTGTGCATGCTGGGGGGGGGGGGGGAGGACGGCGGGCTTTTAGGGTAATGCCCGCGCTGCGTGCTGGAAGCCTGGTGCTATAGACGGACCTCCCTCCTCTTCCGGGCAAGAGAGGTAACATTGCACGATGCCATGCGCCAGTGTGGTGGGACCAGACTTCCTCATAGGGATACATTGTGCGCAAGGTGCCCAAAATTTTTATCGTTTCGGCACGTGCTGGCGGCCAGGCGAAGACGGTCGGCATGGACAGCGATGGGGCGGATCCTGGAGGACTACGGGGCCAGGGGCGAGGACTACGGGGCCAGGGGCGAGGACATCCAAGGCCAGAGGTCAGGTCAGAAGGACGCACGGCTCGGGTCACGTGCGCGCGAGATAAGGACCAGTCACCCTTTACGAGCCCCGTCAGCGCCTCCGCCACGCATCCTGCATGCGCACGGGGTTGTATTTCTGAAAAATGACACCTCGAAATCCGTGGTGCGGTGGCCTCAAAATCCGTGGTGCGGTGGCCTCAAATCCGTGGTGCGCTGCTTGATACTGGCTCGGTAGGCCAGCGAGCGAAGCGGAGTTCCGGGAGGCCAGACGGACCAGGGGTGAATGGGAGGGGGCCGCACGTGACGGTGCCCATTAGACACGGCCCAGCATGGCATGGCCCGGATCGGAACAAGGCCACACGACAAAACAATGGTCACGTGGGCGGCGGCAGACCCGGGCGGGCAGCGTGAAGTTCCACGCATGGTCTCGTGCGGATGACAGGCTGAGGCGAGATTGTTGGGGCGCGACAATGGCGCGCCATTGTTAAGGGAAGGGCGGAAGGCATCTGCGGGCGAGGCAGCGCAGCCACGAACGCACGAGCGGCCGTCTCTGGAACGGGCACGCAGGATGGGGAGCGTGTGCAGTGCGGTCCCGATCGGGCCGAGAGCCGCGGGGTCGGGCCCGAAGTGCCAGCGCCGCTGCGCTCGGTGCTGGTTGCATTCTAGAGAAAATGTAACATGCGGCGTTTTGAAGCGCGCGGCCGGTTGCATTGGTTGAGTCTGAGCCTCCTGCGCGCGGCCGTCTATGCATGCGCGTCGATAGTCTCTACGTGCGGTCCATGGGTGCTTGGCTGTTGATGGATTAGGACTGACACTGCAAGCTGGCTTCCGTGCTGAGTTTCTGGAAACAGGCACGGAAGGAGGGGCAGGTGGGTAGGAAAGAGAAAGGAAGAGAAAGGAAGATAAGGGAGATAAGGGAGATAAAGGAAGATAAGGAAGATAAAGGAAGATAACGGGAGAGAAAGGAAGATAAGGAAGATAAAGGAAGATAACGGGAGAGAAAGGAAGATAACGGGAGAGAAAGGGAGAGACGACAGAGAAAGAATAGGACGAAAGAATACGCAAGGGAGAACCCGATGGAACCCAACGAAACTTCCGAAAAATCCAAAGGGCAAGGCCAGCCTATTTTTGCCAAACACGACGGAATCCGCCGGGACCTGGAAGAGCCGATACAAAAGGAGCATGAAACAATGGGACTGAGCATGAAAAACCATTGTGAATGAATGGCGAGAAGGCGAGTGCGAAACAGCCCGATCCAGGCTCGGTGTCAGTCAGGCGAAGCGCGAGGCTTCTGGGATATGCACATCACGTGGAACCTGCCATTGTAATTCGCCAGCTTGGGAGTGCTGGTGAGTTCTGGGAGTGCTGGTGAGTTCTAGGACTGCGGGTGAGTTCTGGGAGTGCTTAAACGGTGCATGGTTGATGAACTGGCCGGAGACCAAGCACCGAAATCGCGCGCAGGACGCATCATGATTAGGAGCCCTGGTGCGATGGCTTCCGAATACGGCAATGGGACCGAGCAGGGCCTTGACCGGGCACATCCCCAAGGCAGTGAAGCCCCGGACAAGCTCCCTCCAGCCAAACCCGGGAGCCTTGAAGGCGCCTGCAACGGAGCTACTCCCATGGCCACATGAACACCATAATCCAGTCATGTGTCCATACTCAAGCGATGGCATACGATGCGCCAGGGCTTGACCCCGATTCGGAAACATCGTCTCAATAGCCGCGGCGCCGGCATGTATTTGCGATACTGTACACCGGTTGCAGCCAGCTGCATGATCTGCATGGCGGCGCGCCGTGCCCAAGCGAAATTGTCCACATGGTCATGCTTCCCAAAGTTGCCTGTGCTTTGCATTAGTCATCGGCCTGCCCGATTGAGCACTAGACCTAGGACCTGCCATAATGGCCATATTGGTCATGTGCGGGTATAGGCGTGCCTTACTGCCTTTACTGTCTTTACTGTCTTTACTGCCTTTACTGTCTTTACTGTCTTTACTGCCGCCACCGCTGCGCTCATGGGCATCGCACTACCGACCAGGATCTCCCATGGGCACCGCACTACCTGGGCACTACCTGGGCACATTAATGGGTGCAAAATGTCCCATGCGAGACAGTGGCTCATGCACAGACTGTACCAAAGAAGCTGAATTGGCCTCAGCAACTCGATGATTGACAATCAGCTTTTTTCTCTAAACCCAAAGGAAGCTTCCACCCAAGATATCCCACGGTGCTTTTGAGGAGCACGTGCCGACTCGACTCTAAAACGTTGCTCTTTCATTTGCTGCAGCTCAGAGGTTCAAAAGGTGGTTTCACGGAAAGAAGCGTGAGATACAAAAAAGAAGATGGTGAGAAAATGGGCCTTTTTTTCCAGTCAAGACAAGGTGGTGCGGAACCTGGGGAGAACGCTGGGTCTTCGCAATAAAGATGACTGCAAAGGCAATGCTCAACTTGTGCAAAAAGGTATACCAACTTTATATGAAAGACTTGTCTTTTCGACATCCGTACTGTTCAATGAGGATACATTCATTAAACAAGTGAATTGCTTTTTTGCAACTAAATGTGGCTTCATTGAATTTAGTTGCAACTGTACGCAACTAGTGTGTTCCACCGACGAAAACCGCCACGAGTCAAAACCCGCTTCTGATATCACTTGTTCCGTGGACACTCTATATGAAGGGAAGAATAAATCAAACAGTAATAATAATTACATAATAAATAATAACATAATAACATAATAATAATAACATGATAACATAATAATAGTAACATAATAATAATAACATAATAATAATAACATGATAACATAATAATAATAACATAATAATAATAACATAATAATAATAACATAATAATAATAACATAATAATAATAACATAATAATAATAACATAATAACATATTAACACAATAACAAAGATGCCGATCTCATCGCCACCAAGACGCCGAATTGGCCTCCACTATCCTACCACTTGAAAACGGAGCCTCGTCTTGCTGCAAACACTGGGGACGATACTGGAACAGAAAAACTTACCAAACCAAATAAATAATTATTTCCGACTGCGCTGTCCATACATATTTAGCAATATCTGCTGCTACTCTTCTTTTGAAAAGCTTATCTTGGAATGGCCTCTTTTTTTGGCTCTAGATCCACCACATGCACTTTGGGCCCCGGATTTGAGTTTGGACGAGAGTTGTAGGGCGTAATGGTAGTCGCTGTGCTCGAATACATCCTCGACTGCCAATTTGCAATAGTCGCAATATTTCGTTTTCACAAGAGATTTAAGGTTACTCTCAGTCCATTCGTTGAGGCTCTTTTCTCCTGTTGTCTTTTGCATTTTTTTGGCTGGTGCACAGTTGATCGGACTTTTAGGGTCATTCGAAGGTTCTCTAACTCTTTGTTCTCTTTTGGGACTTTCTCTTACGGCCCTCTCCACTTCAATGCTGGTGTTAAAGTCGTCAAACAACTTGTTCACATACGACCGGTCTTCTTTAAAAATACCCTTGGCTTTTGCTGTGGGTATATTCGTGCTATCACGAGCTTGACAAGATGAAGACTCAAAATCTGCAAACAATTTTGCCGGACAAAAGCTTTGGACAAAGGTCCGTGCCACCTTGAATGCAGGCTATTGGGCAGGGCATCAAGACCCCCTGTTTAGAGGCCATACTATACCACAAATGGAGTGCCAGACACGCCAGATGGTAGACACGGTCAGATGGTAAATACGGTCAGATGGTAAATACAGCCAGATGGTAGACACGGCCAGATGGTAGACACGGCCAGATGGTAGACATGGCCAGATGGTAGACACGGCCAGACGGCAGAGGTTCACATACGACGCCAAAGTTAGCCGGTCCGGAAGTCACGTGCTGTCGGCATATTCTCTTCCACCACAACCCTTCTTGTTCCCCCATCAGGAATGCGTCGTTTCTGGTGGCAACTTCTCCAGTTGAGGTTCTCTCAAGATAAAAAAAAAAAGGTCTGCACCTGCCATCTGTGGAATGAATTGGGCCTTGGCGCAATCCTCGGCCAACTTCGGTCCTGGAAGGGCTGAGCGGAATATCCATGGGATCCTGCGGGCCATGTGGACCAAATCGGTTCCAACAACCTTGGAGATGAAGAACGACGAGCGACACCCACGCACGCTACATGCGATAACCTTGTTGTCAGTCGCTGGCGATGACCATGGGCCTGTGATGTGCAAAGCCTCCAATCTTGGCAGTTTTCACGACCATTCTTGACGTCTAGCTTTCCTCGACATTTCCTTGACGGATCGGGGTCCAAATCTTGAGGAGGAACAGTGAAGAAGTTGTATAGACCCTGAAAATCTCGAAAAAGAGGAAACAGAGGCATAAATGTAGACAGGACAAGAGAAAGTACATGATGTAATCAGCAAAAAAAAAAAAAATAACATAAAATAAGTGATGAGGATCATCTTACATGTTACCGGATAGTCAGCAGACAAGCACAAAAGATATAATATAGATAACAACGGGCCAATTGGCAAATTGATGCAAACAAATAGTAGTTAAATCAGATTTTATTTGTTTCGTTCTTTTGAGTTGTTTAACGTCAAGTACTCAAGAGAAGGTGTATTTGTTGATGATCCCTTAAACCAGGAGGACCAAACTAGGATAGGTGAACTGGCCCAGGCCCATGGCGAGACGGGGCCTGATGCACCACTTTCAGCCAGCGTGGGGACATGTTGGCGCCATCTCTGGTTGACACTGGGACCCGGCCGGCCGCCTGAAGGCCCGACCTGGCTTATCCGTAGGCCAAATGGCGTCTGGCGGCCTTTGTTTTTGGTAGAAACCCGGCCGGTGCATTTGGGAAAACCACAGAGCTGGAAATACAAGAGACAGCTGGTGCCATTCCGTCCGAGTCTCGGAGATAGTCGGTCGGCAGAGACACGCCTCTCTCCAGGTGTGTAGCGACGGTTCCCCTTGGAACCGCACGCCACAGGTCAGTGGTGGATCTGACATTGAGATGGATATTTCTTTCTGGGTAGTGAGAAGACCTTCCCCAAAGGAACAAGCCTACTCTCAGAAGAAGTCACAGTAAGTCGTTTCTCTGAAAATAGAGCAAACCTTTTTACAGAAGACACTAAGATGATCTCTTTGCCTGAAGAGACTGGAGTAAACCTTCTTCAGAGACTGGAGTACTTTCAGAGACTGGAGTAAACCTTCCTTCAGAGACTGGAGTGACCTTCCTTCAGAGACTGGAGTAAACCTTCCTTCAGAGACAATTGGGAAAACTTTCTTTTCAAAGAATGGTACAAGCCTCTTGTCTGAACTAAGCGGGATAATCGTTTCAGTAAGAAATGGCACAAGCCGTGTTTCGATTTCAACCGCGGTAGGTGCCATGGGCTTATAAATCACTAGAGCCAAATGTTTTTCGGGTCCAACAGCACCTTCTTTCAATCGGTCCCTCAAATTCAAGCAACTACCAAAGGAACTTTGCTATGGTCTAACCACTCTGTTGTGGTACATGCTCTTTTAAATTCATGAATGTCTCATCTCTATTCCTTTGAAAACCACCACATCTCCAAATGCGTCTTGACTGTTCTCATCTCTTTTGTCACTATATCGAATCTTTCCAGAGCGTTTGCATCATACGCTTGAGGAATTGAAAGAACAACACTTTCCGTGTGTGGAAGGGTGCGAAGGACCGTGATTGAGCGTCTTTTATTTAGCTCTTCTGAAACATAGCTAGCGGCGGAATATGCACGAGTGTGGCAATTTGGATTTGAGATGGATGAGTCCTAGTGTTGATTCCCTTTAAATACCGTAAACCTTTCTTTGCAGCCTATATGTGTTTCACTTTGGGGTCATTTTGATTTCTGGCGAGTTTCAGTACCACACAGCTTATGTGGAATCTGACAGTATTAGCAGCATATTGTAAGTTGCCAACGATTGATCTGAATTCTGTTGAGTCGACTGACTCTTGTCAGTTGAGACCTTGTCAAATCCTTTTATGTCAGCTGGTACATCCTTTTGGCATCCCATAGTGCAGCAGAAAGCTAGTAATGTAGTCATGTAAATGCACTTCAGTATAACCATTTCCCACATTGATTTTAATACCAAAGAATTTCTCGGTTTGTCCCGAATTCTTCATTTGAAGCGCCCGCTTAGCCCCTTTGTCATTGACACCTCTTCAATGGTTCTTCCATAGACTAGGATATCATCAACATAGAGCGTTATTAGTACCAACGATTCTGCAGTTGGTTTGATATAAAGGCATTTATAGCTCTTGTAAATCCTTATATGATCGTAGATCAATACATTCCACACAAGAGGAGCTTGCTTTAAACCATATAGTGACCTATTGAATACATACTTCCCAGATCGTTTCTTTGGCTTAAACGGAAATTCAGGAACTTGTAGATGGCTTCAATGTGTTCGCATTAAAAGCAAACGTTTCCGTCTGAGTTTCTTCCTCACTATTCCAGCTTTTTTCATTGTTTCCTCACTATTCCAGCTTTTTTCATTGTTTGGTTTGGTGAGTTGATTAGGACTTAAAAGAGAGAATTTAGGGCAAAAAGAGCGGTAGAAACGATGGATGTTTCTGGTTGAAGTGAATGAAAGGGAAGCGGGAAAAAGGAGAAGCGAGAGAAATGGGAGAAACAAGAAACACATTGCAATTCAAAGTTATATCCTCCTTAACCCTTTTTGTCCATATTTCCACTAGTTTACTTTACTCTATTCCTTGATTCAACCCTGCAATTCAATTTTACCTCCTTTTTTATACTATTCCGTATTTCAATACTGTGAAACAATTGTTTTTGTTGGGAGTTGTGATGTACTCTCCCATAGTCTGGTACTGTTGTCACGTTGTCTTGTAACAACTTCTTTAACTCTGGAACTTCAGTAGTCATCCTTTCGTTTCTTGTATTCAGATATACTAGGTTTATTTCCTTATTTGATTCCTCTTTGCTTGAGTACCCTCCCCCTAGGTATAGGCAGGGTACTGCCTTAGAACTAAACTTGGACTCAACCGTAGGAGTTGGTATCCTGGCATAAACCAATGACCCAAACTGTGGTGTCTTCACGGACGATTGAGACGTCGAATTCTCATGCCATAAATCAACCAGCCACTGGCCTCCAATCCCCAGTGAAAGTGTCTTATTAACAGTGCTCACTGCTTCATAGCATGCTCCCGGCGAAGGATTGACTGGTCATCGCGCATCCCTAAGTAACCATTTTTTTTCCCTAAGTAACCATTTTTTTCCCTAAGTCATTCTAATGCGGAGTATGAGAGATAGTAAAATTTGCTCAATGCCCTGTTCATTACAAAACTGCACAAGCTCTTCACCTTTAAACTCACCCCCCTTGTCCGATCTTAATTCCGTCATGACTTAGCTTTTCTGAAACTTTGTTTGACTCTGGCCAATAACTTTCTCTTTTCCAAAAAAAATCACGTAAGCTTTCAGCCAAATCGGAATCGCTTTCACGTATCTGTTATAGCGATCGACACTTGTTAGAAAGCACCTCGAATAGTCATGTGTGGTCAACCCCATTGGCCCGCATATATCCACATATAACACTTGCAACGGGTGAGTCACTCGTGTGTTCGAAGTAGATGTCTTTGGTTTGTGATGCACTGCTTTTGTTGTAGCGCATACTGAGCAATCTTGTGTTTTCCTTTGAGGAATATCTTGTCTCAAGCCATCGAGTTTCTTGATCATCTTTTCCAAGCTCTAAATTCCTGACTCTGTTGAGTCACTAATTCTCAGTCATAAACACATTGCCTTTTCACCGTATAACCAAATAAATCAACCTGCTCTGTTCCTTTCAAGGCTTTCACAAGCTTCGCCTCGAAAATTGGAGCTTTCTCATTATAGTCCAGATGCCCAAGTAGTTCCAGTTTCTGGATAAGCACGTCAGGGCTCATAACCTGTTGAGCTTTATTGTCTACTAATGCCTCATTATTATCATGTCGGGGCCCACTTTCTGGATAAGCACTTCAGGGCTCATAACCCGTTGAGCTTTATGGTCTACTAATGCATCATTATTACCATGTCGGGGCCCACTTTCTGGATAAGCACTTCAGGGCTCATAACCTGTTGAGCTTTATGGTCTACTAATGCATCATTATTACCATGTCGGGGCCCACTTTCTGGATAAGCACTTCAGGGCTCATAACCTGTTGAGCTTTATTGTCTACTAATGCATCATTATTATCATGTCGGGGCCCACTTTCTGGATAAGCACTTCAGGGCTCATAACCCGTTGAGCTTTAGTGTCTACTAATGCATCGTCATTATCATGTCGGGGCCCACTTTCTATATAGCTGTGACCGATCACGTGCTCAGTCTTCAACCTTCAACCCCGTTTTATCACATTTTTCAATACGTCAGTGTTATGGGAAAGATGTCTTCCTCAATAATTAAAACAAGGGGAAACCATCCAAGTTAAAGCTGGTCAAAACTGCGCCACGCTATTTGGGTCTATCGTGAGATAAGTACCAAATAAGGCTAGCCTCGTTCAAAGGCCATCGGGGTCCCGCTCGAAGTTGTTTCCAAAATGCTGCAAGTAGTCACCGCTAGTATAAACGTCCAATAGAGGAGACCAAAGCGGGTGCCAGGTCATATGCTGTTCCACATCCATCTGATGAATAACCATATCATAAGGGTAGCAAAGGCGACTAAGACACGCAACTTGTAAAAGAGATCACAGGCGCAAAGGCTCTTGAAAGTCAATTCCTTCAGTCTGTGAATAACCTTTTGCGACCACCCTCGCTTTGTGGTATCATCTTTGATCGACATCCTATAGGCGAAAATGCCCGATGCTAAGAGTCTTACCCCCGAGCTCTATTACTTAATATTGATTCTATTACTTAATATTGATTCTATTACTTAATATTGATTCTATTACTTAATATTGATTCTATTACTTAATATTGATTCTATCACTTAATATTCTATTACTTAATATTGATTCTATCACTTAATATTGATTCTATTACTTATTGATTCTATTACTTAATATCGATTCTATTACTTAATATAGAAGTCCTTCTCCCAAATCTCACGGCATCATCAATTCTACTGCCGTACCGAAGGATTTCGTTCTTAGTACAATGGAACTAAAAGTCAGATTGACGCGCTTGTCCTTCAGCTTGATACTGACTTGGACACACTTATTCGTCTCTGTCTCCAAGGACTTCAAATTTGGCCAATTGCGGTCTTTACTAAGAATGATCTTGACACTACAGTCATTCCTTACTTAGCTCGTCGGGCGCCGTTGACACCACAATCCATCGTGGCTAGCAGATTCCACCACCTCTCTACCCAGGATGCTACTGGAGATGTCATAGTCTTTTGTACGATTCTTGGTTGCTTTCAACTACCAACGTGCACAGATTACTTCTATTGTGCTAAATGCCACATGGCCTCGTGTTACTTCCCCATCAAATTCCGCTTACACCAATGCCGTTCTTGCCCTTCAGCAGATCCTGATGGCATCGAGGATGCTTTCATCACCTTCATTTCCGCTCTTGAAGAGGGAAATCTTTTAAGCAATAACTCGCTGGACTCTGACTATCAGAGCGTGGACCACCACTGGACATCAGTCCATGGTTGCTCACCGGTCCCCCCAGCACATCCATGTATGACGCAGATGAGGAATTACCCAATCTATAGGTTATGAGCCCTGTTTTGACGCTTAGACGAAGGTTGCTCGGTGTCCTTAGATTGAGTAGAAGAGTCCTTTTTGGAACGTGCTTTTTCGATGAGACCATGTTGAAAGACTTGCCATGAAGTCAGAGACATCTTTTCAATGTTCATGTTCCAACCGGCTCCAACATTCACTCCAATTCCCCTCCAATTTCCCTCCAATTCCCCTCCAATTCCCCTCCAGTTCCACTCCAATTCCACTCCAACATTTACTCCAGTTCCACTCCAATTCCACTCCAACATTTACTCCAATGTTCCTCTCCAATGTTCCTATTGACTTTTCCATTCCTCTCACATCTCCGCGGCAACCGCCACAATACTCTCCACCAAATCGTCCACCACGGAGTCGGTCAAAATGGGCGAGTTGAACACCACGCGAAAAAATTCGCCGTGCGTATTGTCGTCCGGGTTGGGCGAGAAGTCCACCAAGTACCGCCCCCGGCTGTGCAACTCGCGTGACACGTAGCGGGTCACGGCGGTGTAGTCGGAGCCCAGGAACGTTTCCGGCACGTAGTAGAAGCACACCTGCAAGCATTGCGGCTCGGTAGTCACAAGCTTGAAGCCAGGAATCGCCGTGATCTTTTGCACAAAGTACTGCACAATGGCGTAGGCGTGGTCCACCCTCTCTCTCAAGCCCTGGAGCCCGTAGTAGAGCCACGCCAAGTAAAATTTGAAGGAGTCGGCCCGGCGGCCACACCCCAAGGTCCCGTCGGCCAAGTCGTAGTTTTCGTCATCCGATTCACGGCCGTGGAAGAGGTATGGGGCTTTGAGCGAGTTGGCGGTTTGGAACACTGCGACATCGGGCACCAAGAGAAACGAGCAGGTGGTGGGCACCCCCAACATTTTGTGGGGATTAGTGGTGATGGAGTTCACGTGTTCACACCCGGCCATCCGGCCTGCATGCTTGGCGGAGAAAATCACGTTGCCTCCCCACGATCCGTCCACGTGCAACCACACCCCGTGTTTCTTGGCAATGGTGCCGAGCGCCTGGAGGTCGTCGTACAGCCCGAAAACGGTTGTTCCGGCCGTAGCATTGATGAAGAGCGGCGTGAACCCGTCCTTCTGCGACTGCACAATGGTGTCGTCGAGCGCCTGCGCATTGACGGTGCCGTCACCGTTGACCCGCACTTTGAACACGTTGTCGCTGCCCAACCCCAATAGAATGGCCGCCTTTTCCACAGAGTAGTGGCTGTGCTTGGATGTGTATATGGCAAAGCGGCGCCCGTCGTTGCCCTTGGTCTTGGTGTCGGGGAACTTGATGGCACGTGCCATGTGCATGGCGGTGATGTTGGACCACGACCCGCCAGAAAACGTCAAGCCGCCACAGCTCTTGGATCCCGCCCCGTAAAACATGCTGGCGTACTTGTGCCCAATCTGGTTCTCCACCACCGAAAGAACTGGCGATACGGTGTACACATGGGAGTTTGTGTTGAGCACAGATAGGACAATGTCGCTAATCACGCCAATGGGATTGTTGGACGCATAGAGCTTGTCCAAGAACCCGGGGTTCCACGTGTTGACAGAGTAGTGGAGCACGTTGTCGATGTACTTGAAAAGAGCCGCCTGGTCGTGTTTCAATCCCGTTTCGAAAAGGGGGTCCTGCGCCGAGAACACCTGTTTCAATTTGCGTGGCTCATGGTACGTGCCCAAAGAGGTGGCCACATAGCGGGAGGAGGTCGGGTCCGCAGACGCCACGTACTCCACGATGCGCGGGTGGATAAGCTTGATCAACTCATCGAGTTCATTGACGCGGTTGGACTCCAAGGCGGATGTGATGGGCATGTTGAGGTGGTATGTGTGGGTGGCACGGGTAAGCCACCAGCAAATGCAGGCAAGCAGCGCCGGCACGTGACCGCGCGGGTGTGGCTGCCCGCGGGTGCGGCCGCGCCCCACGCGGGGTTTGCGGTGGCCAACGGGGTCGCACGGACATGCTTTTCCGGGACAAAGCCCTGTCTTTAGCTGCAAACGCATGTGAGATCGCGCAGCGAGGAGCAATGGCAAAGCAAGCAATGGTCCTGGCTTACATCATCACTTGGAGCGTTTCGTAACGCACGAATCTCATCGGGAAACCCACTTGTAGCTTAGTATATACATGAGCTCTGGTTCGTTATCTTCATGAGGACACCGAGCCTGGACGGCCTCGAGCGACAGGAGGAAGCATAGAGGCCCATAGTTTCGGTAGCTCCATCTCCTAGCCAAACACGGTGTGACACGGTTTAATACTGTATGGCACGGTTTGACACGGTGATCCACGGTTATCCACGGTTTAACACTGTATGGCACGGTTTAACACGGTTTAACCCGGTTTGGCATGCTCTATTGGGCGTTATCGGCCTCCTCCCTCTGGCGGGCCAAATTCTTGTTTAACAAGTCCAACTTCCTCATCTCCTCCCTGGGGTCGAAATCTCCACTTGACAACTTCTCATAAGTGTCATCATACTTTCCCGTGGACAACGGAGCGTTTCCTCTCATGCGCTTTCTCATGTCGAAGAAGCCGTCTTTGCACTTGGTAAAGGCAAGGAAATTGGCGACGCACAATTCGGGGAGCGTCTTTCGAAGTTCGGGGTCCTCCAAGCATTTTTTAGGGGTGTTGCGTTCAAGAAGCACACAGGGAGATCTTTGGAGGCAGATGGCCAACGCTTTTTTCTGGTCTTTGCAGCTTTAGTTAGTAGTAGTTCGATATGGGCCAAGAGACGGAAGAACGTTTTTCGAGTTGAAATGAGGCTAGACTGGTCTCTAGTTTCTTCACCTATGGGCCAGCATCAGGCAGTGGGCCAGTTCATTCACCCGACAGGCTAGATCGAGCCAGTTCTTTGAACCGATAGTCTAGATCGAGCCAGTTCTTTGAACCGAAAGTCTAAATCGAGCCAGTTCTTTAAACCAATAGTCTAGATCGAGCCAGTTCTTTGACCCGATAGTCTAGATCCAGTGTGCAGCCAGCATGACAGGGTAAAGACTTGGGCTGTAAAAACTAAAGCACTCCCGAATATATCGCCTCAAAATCAGACCCAGAACTCAAGTCTGTGCGCAAGGACAGGTCCTCAAGCCGGGCATGCTTCTGTAACATCTCTTTGCAACACGGGCTATGGCTTGGTAATATGCCGCTTGGCTTCTAGAGTAGCCTTTCGACTCGTTATTTGGTTCAGACTTCCTTGCCACTGAATTAGTATACATACCTGGCACCCATATTGAACAGGGATGAGCGGCTGAATGGGAGGAGCTGTCTGGACAGGATGAACTGAGTGCAGTGCTGGCAGCCAAAATGAGGGTGTGGGGGGGTTGGATCAAAATCGGGGCTATAGATACTGGACAGAAATGAGGACCACAAGAATCAATAAAAGGAGGGGTTGCCTCTGATAGTAATGGATCGATGGGCGGCTGAAGCAGTGCACAGGAGGAAGAAGGATATCGAAGGTGGTGAGACTTGAAGGCGCGCCATGGGGGCCGCTACACCCGTGCACCAGCTCCATTGCTTCCGGGGGAATCTCCTCCCCTTCGGGGCTTTGGCCGTCTGGGACGCACGAGAAGGGTGCTGTACGGTGCTAGCTTTCTGACCAGAATCCCAATTGAGAGGCTTGGGCTGGGGCTTTTCTGTACAGATGAATTTGTTCCTGTACATAGTCGGTGTCCCCATGGCCCGCCTGCATCCAGTCCGCATCGCGCTCTTCTCCACTACCCAAGTTACCGCTCATTCAACTGGCCTCCTACTTCCACTCCTCTCACTTATCCCCATTGGCACCGCATAATTCTTTACTGGGACCTCCCTACAGCATCCTTCGTTTTCCTGCATCTGCTCCTTCCCTTCTTCCTTCGCTCCCTCCTCCATCTCCCCACCCTCTTAACACCCGATGCTACCGTTCCTTTACCACCTCACACTCAAAAATCCAAGCCTCCTGCTCCATACCGTCGTGGGACAGTTCTCCAATACAAACAAACTCTTGCATCTCGTGGTATCCACCAGTACGGGGCTCGAAATCTTTCAGCCAGACGCCGAGCTGGGTAAGCTACAGCTTGTGGCCAAGCAATACGCCTTTGCCCATGTGACTGGCCTTGCCAAGGTCCGGTGCCCGGGCGACAGTAAGGACTCGTTGGTGGTTGTTTCCGACTCGGGCAACCTCTCGGTGTGTGAGTTGGACGCTGCCACCAGCACGTTTGTGGCGCGAGACAACGTGGCCATGGGCAAATCGGGCATGACGCGCTTCTCGCCCTGCTCTTACGTGGCAGTCAATGAGAGATCCAACTTTGTGATGGTGGCGGCGCTCGAGCGCACCAAGTTGGTCTACAATATGGGCATGATCCGCCAATCTCCGGTGGAACACGCGGCTAAGAACACATGGACCTTGAACTTGGTGGCCTTGAATACTGACCACGACAAGTCCGTATGGGCAGCTCTAGAGGTGACGCCGGACCGCCCCAACGACCCATGTCTCAACTACTATATTCTAGACCACGGGTTGAACCATCTATTCATGCGTCCATCTGCGTTGTGCTTCCTGAGGGCTTCTCTGCTGCTGGACTCTCTGCTGCCAAACTCTCCGCTGCTAGACTCTCGGCTGCAAAAGTCTCTGCCACTGCTGGCGTCTTTGATGGTGGCTATGCCGGGCCACTTTGGCGGGGTGGTGGTTTGCTGCCATTCATTTCTCGTGTACGACCCGGCACACTCGTCCGCATCCCCGGGCACCGATCCCGTGTACGTGGCTTTGCCCGTTCGCCGCCACTCGCCGGCCACCATCATCACCACTGCCCACGTGCACATGCTCAAGAAAGACGACTTCTTTGTGCTCCTCCAAAGCTCCATCGGAGACCTTTTCAAACTCACCGCCTCTCGAAGCCCGGAGGGGCCGGTGCTCCACGTCACCTACTTCGACTCCTTGCCCGCGTGCTCCAGCTTCAACATCTTAAAGTCCGGCTTCTTGTACGCCAACACGCTCCAAAATGACAAGCTCTTCTACCAGTTCGAGTCCTTGGGTGAGAACAACGATACCACTTGCGTATCTGAGGACCACGTGCCGCACCAGTTCGAGAGCTTCGATCCCATTGGCCTCCAGAACCTCGCCCTCGTGGACATTTTGCCCTCCTTGGGGCCTCTCTTTGATGCGCAGCTCTTGACCGACCAGTCTTCCGACTCGCCCTCGTCTTTGCTCACGCTATCTTCGCATTCCTACCTCAAAACGCTTACCCACGGTTATCCAGTCACACTGCTTGTTTCATCGCCGCTTCCACTGACGCCCAGCACCATATACACGACAAAGCTCTACCGTGAATCCGTGACGGACCAGTACTTAGTGTTGTCGTCGGAACTTGACGACACTACACTGGTCCTCTCGGTGGGCGAAGTGGTGGAGGAGGCTGAAACAGAGCTAGTGAAGAACCAGTACACCCTCGGGGTCCAGCAGACGGGTCAGTCGTCGCTAGTGCAGATCCACCGCAATGGAATCCGCAGCATCCGGCATGTGGTTGAAGACGGCGCCGCTAAATTAGCCTCCTATACTGACTGGTTTCCGCCGGCAGGAATCACCATTCTCCACTGCAGCAGCAACAACGAGCAGGTGATCATTGCGCTCTCCAACCGCGAAGTGTGCTACTTTGAAATTGACCCGGAAGACGATCAGTTGATCGAATACCAGGAGCGCATGCATGTGGTGGAGGGCTCCATCACCGCCATAGCGTTGGATGTCGGGGTCGAAAAGAAGAGCCGCTTTGCTGCTGTGGCGTCGTCGGACCAAACGGTGCAGGTGGTGTCTCTTGCCCCACACAACTGCTTTGCGGTGTTGACTCTCCAGGCCTTGTCGTTTGGGTGCAGGTCGCTTCTCTTGAGCTCGCTGTTCCTTCACATGGGCATGGAGAACGGCGTGTACGTGCGGGTGACTTTGGATAGCATATCTGGCAAGCTCTCGGATACACGGCTGAAGTACTTGGGGGCCAAGCCTGTGCACCTCCGTGCATTCAAGTTGCCCAACATGCCCCGAGCCGGTATTTTGGCCATTTCCACCAAGCCGTGGGTGGGCCATTTCGACCAAAGCGGCAACTTGCGCCTATCTCCATTGATTGACTGCAACATATCGTGCGGGTCGTCATTCTTCTCCGAGGACATCGGCATGCAAAGCATGGTGGGCATAGAGGGCAACAACCTCACGATCTTCACGGTGGGTGGAGAAAGCGGGTTTGATGCCAGCGCCGAGTTCCAGATTTCGCAGGTGAAGTTGCGGTATCAACCCAAAAAAATGGCCCGGGTCAAGAAGTTGGTGCTCATCATTGAGTCCGAGCCAGACACGGTGCTGCCGTACGCAGGCCTCGATGAGGCGGCGTGCGATGCCGTGGACGAGGAGTACTTCGATGCGTTTGGTTACCGGAGAGAAGAGGGCCGCTGGGCTTCGTGCATTCAGGTGGTGGACCAGGCCAGGCAGGAGGTTGTGCAGAGCATCGAGCTCGAAAACAATGAGTGTGCAGTGGCGCTCAGCGGCGACGGGCGGGGGCACGTGATGGTGGCCGCCAGCAAGGACTTGCGGGGCCACCCGTCGACCGCTTCGGCAAACTACATCTACACATTCGACATGGTAGATGGCCGGTTGCAGCTTCTTCACAAGACCAGGGTGGAGGCGATGGTCACGGCCATGAGCGAGTTCTCGTGTGGACGTATCGTCGTGGCCCTGCACAAGCGGCTCCGGATGTATGAGATGGGCCGCAAGCAGCTTCTTCAGAAGAGTGTCAGCAAAATCCAATATCTTCACCGGGCCAATCACCTCATATACTTGGGTGGAGACACAGTGGTGGTGGGAGACGGACAGGCGTCGGTCAGCTACGTGCGGTTCGATGGCGGAACACAGCAATTCGTGCCTCTCATCAACGACATTGTGCCCCGGCAAATCACAGCGCTCGCAAGTTTGGACAGCCGGACGGTTATTGCGGGCGACAAGTTTGGCAATGTGAGCGTGAGCCGCATTCCGGAGGCGTGTGCCCGGGACTTCAATGGGAACGTGCTCTCGCAGTTCCAAGACGAGTTCTTGGGCGGCGCTGGCGACCGGCTCATCAAGGCGTGTGAGTTCCACATCCAGGACGTGCCGACCTCTTTCAGCAAGGGCTCTTTTGTGCAGGGCGGCGTGGAAAGCGTGGTGTACACCGGGCTCCAGGGCTCGGTGGGTGTGTTCGTGCCCATGGCCACGGCGCAGGAGGCCAAGATGATGGCGAGGCTCGAGACGCTCATGAGAGAGGCTTTGGACCCTGACAGCGAGCTGGACGCGCTGCA
Source organism: Metschnikowia bowlesiae (assembly GCA_002370295.1). Taxonomy (NCBI): domain Eukaryota; kingdom Fungi; phylum Ascomycota; class Pichiomycetes; order Serinales; family Metschnikowiaceae; genus Metschnikowia; species Metschnikowia bowlesiae. The sequence continues at coordinate 2,541 of NLAK01000006.1, read as the reverse complement.
CAGGCTCAACTTGGTGGGGCGCCACCACCTCAAGTTCCGGGGCTACTACAACCCGGCGCAGAATGTCGTTGACGGCGACTTCGTGGAGCTTTTCTACCGCTTGGACCAGGCAACCAAGGTGAAGGTGGCGGGCAGTTTGGACCGGACTCCGCGGGAGATTGAGAGGAAGATCTATGACTTGCGGAACAGAGGTGCATTTTGACGAGCTGGCGACCTGGCTCTTGGTGTGACACTACTTGGTGAAGATCTGGCCTTGCGTGTCCTATTCTGACACTTGTCCGTGTGATGCACCTAGGCTCCGGTAATCGGAGTGTGCCTCCTTGATGTCTCTAAGCACGAGATTGCCATTCCCGGTGCTTTCATTTGAAGAATACTGGGTTTCCAAGTCCTGGCTGCGAAGTTTCAAACGACTATGAAGCGCCACGAAGCGAGTAGAAAAGAAGGAACGATTCATTCGTCTTCAATCGAGACTCATATTCCAGGATGACAAGGATGGGGCAGTTTAAGGATCACGTGGACATGAGGCAAAGACCATGTTAAGGATTTCAAGGGAGTGAAATTCTGCGGTCGCCAGAAACATCATCAAAGACCCCGGATAATTCAAGGTGTTTCTTTCTAAGCCAGGGCGTGTCAATGAAACACCAGCCTAACAAAGAAAAAGCCATTGGACGAGAAAAAGCCATTGGACGAGAAAAAGCCATTGGACGAGAAAAAGCCATTGGACGAGAAAAAGCCATTGGACGAGAGATGGATCAAGGTTTACCAGGAGCTCCTCCATCCAATTGGATAGCAAGCGTAAGTCGCCCGGACATTGCGCTTGTCAATCCGAGACCAGCGACTGAGGCCGGCCTCATGCAGCTCAAAAACATGTTAAAGAGAGTCAAATTGGCTCATCGGCATCGCACCCGAGATTCAGATGGCAGTCAAACTACTCGCATTCACGATTGAGAACAGAAAGTCAACCAGGCTTCAGGGACGCAGGGCCAATCCAGTATGGTGCAATGAACAAAGCTTGGTCACATCAAGCACACTCGAGGAAGTTATATGGTAATGACTGCCACAGGGAAAGAAGCCGGCAGTTATTCTGAGGATTCGGGGTACAGGCCCTACCCAAGGTTCTAGGGGGATAACCGGAGAGGCGTTGACCATCCATGGAGCAGGGCAGGCCAAAATCAAGCATGGCAGTGTCGAAGAAAGGCGGCAGGACAGAGTGAAGGAAGAGTTGAGCCTCGGGTCCATGCGAGTGGATGATACACTCGCAAGTGGCTTCCATTCCACAGGCACTCCTTCGAGCCCACAGGCACTCCTTCGGCACTCCTTCGAGCCCACAGCAATCACCAACCTCGGGTGTGCGGGGCAATCGAGTGCCAACCAGAGCTTGGCCTGCACTGAGTCCAGGACTTCAGGCAACCTTTCCATATAATGAGGTGTTGCCTTGTTTGGGAATCATCAACGAATATATCTCCCGTGGCTGACTTTAGCTTGACTTCTAGCCTTGGCTTGCGAAAGAATTGACAACCCTCTATCGAAGTATACTGACTATGGCCTTTCCTCAACTAACGGCAAAGCCTCTAGTTAGTAGAATACATCATTTATAACCCTGTGATATACTTCATTGTACTACAACATTGTGGAAGAATGTCTTGCAGTACAAAGATCTAAGAGATAACGGTACCCCAATTTTCAATACATCGGAGTGAAGATGTTGATTGAAGGATGTTGATTAAAGGATGTTGATTAAAGGATGTTGATTTAAAGGATGTTGATTAAAGGAGGATAATGGTTATACTAAACTACATTTACATGATTACATTACCAGCTTACTGCTGCACTATGGGATGTCAAAAGGATGGAGCAAAACAGTACCAGCTGACACGAAAGGATTTGACAAGATCTCAACCAAAGAAGACGAAGAGTCATTTGATTCAACAGAGTTCAGATCAATCATTGGCAAACTTCAATATGCTGCAAATACTGTTCGTTTTTACATAAGCTACGTGGTACTGAAACTCGCCAGACATCAAACTGACCCCAAAGTGAAACACATAAAAGCTGCAAAGAAAGTCTTACGGTACCTCTCTGTGCCAAGAACAGCTTACGTGCTCCTGAGATCTCCTACTTAATTGTCGAACATTTCTCGGCAATATCACCGTTACATCTTGAATATACTATTCGGACTCCGGATGGCTTTCGGGGAACCTTTAACAAAGATTCTCCTGACATCCCATACATTGTTGATGCCTTAGATCAACAATCTTCAGCCCTTTTCCGAAAATGTCTGGCTGACATTCCATCCAATGATCCTCGTGTCTTCAGTAAGGCATATGTTGACACCAGTTACCTTCCCTCCTTGCTTCCTCGTGAAATTGAAAGTGGCCTTCACAGTTTTGGTATTCCTATGCTTGAATATATCGAAGCGGCAGCTAAAGGTATCTATGTACCTCTCGTCAAGTACTGTTTAGCTTTTGGCTTTTCTCGCGATCAACTCTGTTATCACTTACAGATGGCCACTATCAAGCGTGCCAAAACTGCTCTTCAAAT